>CABHPR010106256.1:13701-26387 GCA_902168415.1 Peromyscus melanophrys
TTTCTATTGTACATCAGTGAGATACATTGTTTTCTCACTACTGCTTGGCAATGGTAACCTTAAGAACTGGATTTTTTTTTTCTGTTTTGCTCACCACTGCATCTCCTATAGGTTAGAAGAGTGAATGACATAAGGTAATACTTAAAGATATTTTATGAATAAAGAATTTAATTAATTACTTAATTAACCACCAGGAAGATACTTTGAAGGCAGGGTGTGGTGCCAGTTAGGGCATGTAGATGAACAAGGCAGAAACAATGATAAAATAAGAAAAATTCATTAAGAAAATGTAACAACAGCTAAATGCCTAAGGAAGCTTTAGGCATGCCAGATAGAGAGCTGGATATCTTAAAGGCCATGCCTGGGTTTTTCAATACAGCAATGCAAAAGTAATGGGATAGCGACAAGCATGCACTAAGTATTTACCATTGGTAGGGTGTGTGTTAATTGCTTCCCATACAACTATAGTCTCAGTACATTTGATCTCAACCATATCAGTGGTTATCAACCTGTGGGTCTCGACCCCTTTGGGTCACATATGAGATCCTGCATATCAGATATTTACATTATGATTTATAACAGTAGCAAAATTAGTTATGAAGTAGCAACAAAATAATTTTATGGTTGGTGGGTCACCTCAACATGAGGAACTGTATCAAAGGGTTGTAGCATTAGGAAGGTTGAGAAGCACTGTACTGTATGAACATCAGAGCTACATCATGGCAATCTGTAAATACCTAGCTAAGGAATTGTGCCAAAGTGTGGGGGACCCGCCCCTACCTTTTATTGGGTTCTTATGCAGACGAGAGAGGCATAAGGAATTAGTAGATAGAAAGATAGTGGAGATAAGACAGTCAGAAACGCAGAATAGCTTTGGGAGGACCTGGATCAAAATCCACTGGCCCCTTCTGTCACTTCAAAAGGGCTTTCTACGGGAATGTCAAGGGGTGGGGCAAAGGTCTTCCCCCTTGCTAGTTCAAAGCACACCACACATCCAAGTGCAGACCCTTCCAAACACCTGGTAACCATGCATGTGGTCAGTCCATCCCCTTATGCAGCCCTGCTGGGTAAAGCAAGCTCAGATTGTCACTAGGAAACCTCTGTGAGCTCCCACACCAAAGGTCAAATGAGTTAGCAATAGCAAGCCCCAGAACGTGCCTCCATACGGTGATCACCTGATGTGTATTATCTACCTCCCCATCTGTCTGTCATCACTGCCACCATTATCTCCACTGTCATCTCATCTTTCTCCTCATCAGCATTATCTTCACTTTGTAAGTGAGGAGGCTGAATTCCAGAGACAGGAACTAACTTTGGACAGCTAGAAAAAGAAGTCCTGACCTCCCTGTGATGTCATGATTCACCCATGAAAGGCTCCCAGTGCCGTGAAATCCTTGGAAACCCACACTACATCATGCTCTATGACAATTTCACCTCATTAGAGTCATTACTAAATTTCACAAACCAGTTTGTGCTTGATCCCAGCTAGAGTCTCAATACATGCGATCTCAATACATGAGTATCAGGGCTACTTGCCAGTCATAAACAAAGTCTCCTACTGGAAACAGCCTAAATCCACTTCATGTGATAGTCCTCTCAATATTTTTGGAAGATTTCCTATAACTTCAGAACTAAGCATAATGCTGGTTCATGATCTTATATAAAAATATATTCCAAAGGACAATGGGGCCACCCGTTAACCCAAACAGTGCCTTTCAAGAGTGCTACCGTCCTCTCTGTGGCATATGTAGACTGTGACACTGAGGCTGATGTGACAGACGCTGACCTACTAGGGAACATAGCTATTCCAAATTCCCAGTCAGACGCAGATGGGCTTTTGATGGTCAACATTTAAGATTTGAATCAAAAATTCATCCAGACGTGACTGTTTCATAAACGGTACTGATGGCTGCCAGAGGAAGAAAGGTCTAGATTTAATCTAGGGCCAAGCAAATGGCAGTCACTATCTGTCTACACTATACTTGAGTCTTCAGTGGCTACTTTAAAAAACACCGGAAACTGCAATTTCTTTCATTGATGCTGTATCTATGACAAATAAGACATTCAGATAAATTAAAATATTTCTTATGGAGCTAGAGACAGAAGCTACAACAGCAGGAAATTTCACTATGCTCTCCAATTTGTTTCTAAGTCTCAAATTTTTCTCTTTTGGGGGATTGTGTTTCAAGTCTCATAGGCCCTGCAGCCTGTAAGGCAGCCCCAAAATGAGAGAGAGAGAGCAGGAGCTTTATATACAGTAACCTTCTTAACTCTGACAGAGACTCTATAGACAATAGCTTCACTTTCAGAGATGGGGCATATAGAAAATAAAGTGCTAGGTAGAATGAGATTTGGCTAGCTTCATATCCTCGGCATCCTCCTTCCAGCTACGTAAGGGAGGAAAGATGAACACAACTTCCCCCAGACTCCCTTGCAAAGCTCTGCCATAAGGATACCTTTAGAAGTCAGTGCAGAACAAGGCTGCTGTGCTCTGGCCTTTCTACCCCCAAGCAGGAGCTTCCAGGTGAGCGGACTGACAGAGAGGATACAGGACATCAATGTGTGTGGATTCAACAGACAGGATACGGTCCTGGAGCCATTCATTCCAGCAAAGGTAACTTCCTGGGCCCTAGATGGTAGCTAAGCTGTACATTTCTGCGGCAAATGGTTATGGTGGTGCGTTCCCAAGTCCCCATTTCCTACTCTGTGGCCGAGCAGCCATAGCTCCAGGCCATAGCAGGCCAGGATTGCAGCAGAGCTCTGAGCAGACTCCTCGAGGTTAGCATGGAACCGGCTGTGGCTCTTTTGACTGTTCCTGTATTTGCTCCATTCTGCCTGAAATAGCAGTTTCTCTTTCATTTCATTGAGTTCTAGCTGCCGTCTTGAGCAACTTGATTATTTATAAAGAGCCGAGATCTGAGGCACGCTGATTGACTGACTCTACAGCCCACAGTCTTCTTGAAAAATGTTACAGAGTGAAATCAGCTTTGTGTCTGAGGAGATATGCCACCGAGAGCTGCAGGTTGTGGGGACAGGGCTGGCTAAGCTATTAGACCTTCCCGGAACAGGTCTTTGTTGGATTGTATTTGATCCTATTCTGTGCGGCTCTCACTTCCTCGAAGCCCTTTGCCCTTCTCTGATCGTTAAGCTACAGCAGGTTCGTTTGTTCTATTATGAGAACACACAAGACCGCAGGGCAGACTTTTCAGTGCTGACTCTGTGAAGCTGGGTTACTGGGCCTGTCTAAAACACCTGATGGTCTCATAAAGAACTGAACAGCCAATAGCGAGGCAGGAGAAAGGACAGGCGGGGCTGGAGGGCAGAGAGGATATATAGAAGGAGAAATCTGGGAGGAGAAAAGATCAAGGAATGAGAGAGAAGGAGGAGGACTTTAGGGGTCAGTCACCCAGTCACCCAGCTACACAGCAAGCCACAGAGTTAATGTAAGATTTACAGAAGTAAGGAAACAGGAAAAGCCCAGAGGCAAAAGGTAGACAGGATAATTGAAGTTAAGAAAAGCTGGTTACTACCAAGCCAAGCTAAGGCTGAGCATTCATGATTAAGAATAAGCCTCTGTGTGTGATTTATTTGGGAGCTGGGTGGCGGGTCTCCCCAAAAGACAAGAAGAGTAAAAACAACATGCCAAAGTCTGAACTCCCAAATCCCAAACATTATACGACATCTAAGGCAGTATGCTCCTGTGACCAGCAGTGTTTAGGGTAGCAGTCAAAGAGGAAGAACTAAGGGATGCTGAAACTCTGTTCCTCCCGTGTCCCCATTTTCAGACTGAATCCTAGAGGTGGGTTGAGAGTTGACAGAACCCAGTGTCATCTGGGATCCTGCGTGCTTAGGGTCCCCTGTGCCCAGCCTGGCATGGAGCAGATCAACAGTTTCATGGTTTCCTGGTACAGCCGGGTATTGCGACACAGCCTTGCAGCAATGGCAGGGACCCACCCCCAACCCAAAAGAAATGCACAGATAGGGCCAGAGATGGAGGAGGAATGCACTCAGCACCCCAGGATGCTGCTGCACAGTACCCCATCTTCGCACTGGTGACTGGAGAGTAGCCAGAACATCACCCCCACAGACTAGCTCCAGAGTACTGAGGATCAACCCCACCACAAAGCCACCCCATCCCTCCCCAGCACTCTGCTAAACCTGGTACCTGACCACAACTCAGAAGACATTGGGCAGGAGTGGGGGGATGATCCTGAATCGAATGAAATGAAGTTCAGGGCCTGATGTTGAATCGAATTAGGCAAGAGGCTCCATTTCTTGCCCACATGGTCGGGTGTGGAGCGTCCTTGCTGTGTTTGCCGTCGGTTCCGGTTACCGGTCCTCGTCTGCGGTTGGGAATGGGTGCTAGCAGGCTACAGAATATACCTTGGTCTTCATTCTCCTGCCTGTTTCCGTCATAAGCAAGGTTCGGCAGAACGAGGCCACGGCTACTCTTTACACGTCTGCATACGTGCTGTGTCTGTAGAGTGGCGCCGTCCCAACAGACGCGTCTATGGCGAAGATCCTAACGTGTTTGTAGTCTGGCCCTTTGGGGATGGGCCCTGTTGGCTCCGTCTTGCAAGCTTGTCATTTGCTGGCGTGATGGGGGCAAAGTATCGAACCAAAATCAATCGAAGGAAACCTTGCTTTCCTCTGCTCTTAAAAATGTATATACATCCGAATCCTTCTTAACAGTCTCAAGGGACCAGTGTGCCTTGCTAACTGCAGTCCCGTGCTTTCCTGGAGGCCCTCTGCCTCTGACTTAGCTTCTCCATCCTGGGGAGTCTTTTCCTCTCCTGAAGGCCTTTTAGGTGAGTGCTCCTGGGGATTTCCCTTGGCTCTTTAGTCTCCCTGCAGTCACTCTGCCATGCCCCAGAACTCTTAGGACCTTTTTACTTGGGTTAACTTATGAGGTGAACTGTTGCAGATTTCTGACTTTTGATGTTTGATCCGTGGGCTGAGGCAATACTGAAACCTCAATATCTAAATGAAGCATTTGACTTTCCCCCTTTGGCCACTGAGGTCATCAGTATTCACGGTGAGCAGACAGCCCAAGAGACGGATGGCCATTTATTGGGCGAGCAAGGACAAGCTGCTCAGCCTGGAAGTCACTCTTACGAGGTGTGGAGTTAGATTTATAAGCTATAGTTTTAAAGCCGACCGCCCCCCACCGCCATTAGCTGGGAAGCCCTAGGTCAGTTCATTAACATTTTGGGTTTCAGTTTGCTCATCAACAAAATGAGCATTCAGTATGAAAATTAAAGAACCCTGTTGTGGTCAATGTAAATGAGGTAAATACATTCCACGTGTTCGCATCACTGGCCTCTCAAAACCACAGCTTCTTTCTGATATAATATGCATAGCCCTCCGTTTCCTTTCTTTTTCCCCCTTTTATTGAAAATAGCTTTTTTCCCCCTCACATAATGTAGCCTGATTACTGTTTCCCCTCCCTTGGTTCCCACTAATCCCACCTTCTCTCTCCTCCCATCTGGATCCACTCCCTTTCTGACTCTCATTAGAAAAGAACAGGCTTCTAAGGGATAATAAAATAATAAAATATAATAAATATTACAATAATTATTAAATATTATAGTAAAATTATATAAGTTTTAATATTATAATAAATGAGATAAAACAAAAACTAACACATCAGAATTGGACAGCACAAACAGAAGGAAAAGAGCCCAAGAGAAGACACAAGGCACAGGAAACAGAGACCCACTCAGGAATCCCACACAGACACTAAACTGAAAGCCGTAATATATGCACAAAGGACCTGGTGCTGACCCGTCAGGCCCTGCATGTGTTTCCTCGGTCTCTGTGAGTTCATATGAGCTTTGATCATGTTGATTTAGTGGGCCTTGTTCTCCTGGTGTCCTCCATCCCCTCTGGCTCTTACACTCTGTCTCTTCTTCCTCAGGGTTCCCTGAGCCCTTGGGGGCGGGGGGATTTCATGGTATTCTCCCCTTGTGGATGCACACAAAATGCCCATTTCCCAGGTGAAGCCCCAGAGAGAATCGGCCCGTATAGTCATCACTGTAACACACAGGTTATATAGTGTTTACGTTGGGAGTTTTCCTTTGATCTAGACTTTTAAACTGTGATGATCTTTTCATTTTCTTTCTCTTCAGGTAGGAAACATGACCTAGACTGGCATTTGTCCAGTCAGATTTCCAGTCCTCATTTTTATGTATGGAGTTGTCCTTGTGGTGACCTGAGAGAGAAAGAGAGTGCATCCACCCACAGGTTCTCTGTTGCCTCCCACTCCCCACACACACAGTGCTCAGCCAGGTGAACCAACCCTCTTGGGTGCCTTTTAGATATAACTTTAGCATAAAGGGCATGTGAAATCACAGATTCTCGGGTTCTGGTTCCAGAAATTCTCATTCCGTAGGACTGGAGTGGGACCCCAAATTTGCATTTCCAGAAACTTCCACATGCTGCTGTCCCGCATCTCCGTCACTCTACACAACTGGAGTCGAACGGGAATGCCAGCAGAGACTTGTCGAGTTTTCACTGCGTGCCATACATTTTACTAACCCTTTTACCCATGTTCAATTTATTTTTATTTATATATGCTTTTTCTTTTTGTTTAAGCAGGGGCAGCATGCACGTGCTGTGGCCTGTGTATGGAAATAAGATGATAACTTCCAGGAGTCTCTCCCACACCATGTGGGTCCTGGGGATCAGGACACCAGGCTTGTCGGCAAGCACTTTTAATGGCAGAGCCATCTCACAGGCCCCATATTAAATTTATGATTGCATTTTTATTTTATAATATTCTTTTAAAAACTAATAATAGCTTCTCTGGATCATCTCTATGGCCATCTTGTCCTGACATCTAAACCAGCTGCCCTCAGAGTCTGTTTGTGCCCCTGATCTCATTAACAGCAAGAAATGTGACTTAATTATCAAGAGCAGTGAGGAAAAAGCAAAGATAAACTTCATACGCACGATACGTCCCCAGCTCAGGCTTAATGGAGCTCTGAATGAACCAAGATGTGGTTCAGAGAAAAGCGGTGGAGAAGTGGAGCCTTCCGTGGCACACAGAGCCAAACTCAAAACTCAAACTCAAAAGAGGCCACGCCTTACCACAGTTCAAACAACAAAAACACACAACACATCTTACTGTTTCATTGGGGTAGTTTTGTAGTTCCTTTATACCTAATTTATAAGTTTGGTTATGTTCTTGCATATAAAACTGGTTCAAGAAAGTGTAGCAGTCAATTTTACTAAACACGGGAGAATTTTACTAAAACCAACAGTCAGAAAGCACTCACCTTTGCAACCCTCACAGGTGAGAGCGTTGTAATGGTACCCGGAGGCCCTGTCTCCACAGACAACACACAGCTCATCCCCTTTTATCCTTCCTGCTGACGATGTGGCCATGCGGGCCTTCTTGGTTACAGGCATCTCTGACACCTCAGTCTCTGCCTGGTACACAGTCTCAGCCGGCATTCGCCGGAGTTCATACGTTCCCGGAGAGTACCACTCTTCCGGTTGCTGGGGGTAGAAACCCAGGTTGGAATAAAAGGATGACGAGGAGATCTGTGGTTGGACTTGGGGAAACTGGGCATTGCTGTATGGTGAATACGACTCCAAATCCAGATTCTGCCCCAGAGCACCTGCCTCTTGTTCTGTTAGCACACCTGAACAGAAGGGCCGAGAGAATAGGAATTAATGTCATCATTCTAGAAATTAGAGCAATATGTCAGTTCTAAATATATTTCAACATAAACTGTGTAAAAGCTAATACTTACCACATAAAATTACCTTTAAATTTATTATTATTTATTTATTTTTATTGCTGTACATGTGTGTGCCTAGGTGAGTTTATGTGCACTACATTCATGGAGGTGCCCTTAGAGGACAGAGGGCATCAGATCCCCTGGAGCTGGAGTTATAAGCAGGTGAGTACCACTGATGTGAGTGCTGGTAATCGAACCCACGTCCTCCGGGAAGGCAGTAAATGCTCTTAACCAATAGGCCATCTCCCCAGCCCTATAAAATTAACTTTTAAAATAGGTGTTTATCTGTAAATATATCTAATATATATATATACTGTATTTTATATATATTGTGTGTGTTTATCTAGAGAGACAGATTAAAATGTTTAAATGACAACCTCAGGGAAAAATGTGCAACACAGAGGACAGACAAATGGCAGGTTGCTAATATGTAACGAGCTTTTGAAAACTAATAAGAGAACATTCAACAGCGTATGGAAAAGGATAGAAGTCAGACATGAACAGTTTTTAGAAACTGTCGCATAAATCCACAAAAATGTTTCCCTTTTAAAAATAAATAACAAGTAAGCTCAAATTAAATCTATAAAATACTCATTTTCATCCTCAAATTATGAAGATTTTAGGTTGAATGATAGACAGTCTTGCGGAAAACAAACACTCTTAGAGGGTAATTTTGTTAGGATCTTCTGGCATTTAAGACTCTAATATCTTGCATTATTTTTTTTCAGTGCCAAGAAAATTTATCTTAGAGATATATTTAATTCCACATGAAAAGAATTTTTATGCAAATGAAGACATTCATTTTCAGCACCTTGTAAGAGAGAAGTTGGAAACATACTTCAGTAGGATAGGGTTGGAAAAATTGCAGTATTTATACACAAATATGATTCAAACGTGCAATAACAATGATAGTGATGATGTGGGAGGGTATCTACTACGTGCAGCTATTATTTCCAAAAGGTGAACTGCAGAAAATGTGCATATTTATAAATATAAAAAGTAATGTGTGTATGTGTGTGTATGTGTACGTGTGCATGTGTACGTGTGTGTGCGCGCGCGCGTGTGTGTGTGTGTGTGTGTGTGTGTGTGTGTGTGTGTGTGTGTGTGTTGTAGGTGAGGCAACTTTCTTCATGATCTTAAACAAATCAAATGGTGGTGCGTGTGGAAGGTGATATTCCATTATTTTCTGGGGTAAGAAACCACACAATGTTTTTACTGTTTGAGATTTTTTGTGATAGGCATGCTATTTTGCTATTTTAATTATTATAATATAGAAGGGAGCTTTTAAGAAAAGAATGCACTACCCAGCAACATTAGTCTACCCGGGTTCAAATCCATGTTCTGTTACTTAATCTCTGTGCAGATGGGAATTTTCTTAGCAGCCACAGTTTTCTCTTAGGATAATGGGGAATGATGATGCAACAGCAACTTAGTTGCTGTGAGGGCGAAATGAGACAACATACGCCAAGCATGTTAAATTTGACATGGAGGAAGTGCCCCGAGTTAGAGATGACATTAAAAGAGCGATAATAACTCTTCCTAAAAGCATTGTTATTAAAGAAGATGCGTAGATATAAAACCTCTAGGCAATAAAAACTAGCAAGCTACAAAAATGCTTCTATATTTGGAAACACAAGCTGTGCTCTTTAGAAAACAAAATGCTTAAAGTATGCAAAATGCAAAAAAAAAAAAAAAGGTAAAAGATAAGACAGTGTGGATGTGCATCTGATTCCGTTCCGCACGGCCAGGGAGCCCTAGAGCCCAATTCCAGCTCCGCTCCTTCTGAGCAGTAGGACCTGAAGCAAACACACCATGTATATATATACTCAGTGTTCACACCTCCAGCTGGAGAGAGAAACTTCTAGAGAAAGCGTACCGCTGATGGCTGACTGAAATGACAGATTAGCAGCTCCTCATCGAAAACACAATCATATGTGTCTTAGAATTTAAAACTTTTTTGGGGAGAGGGCTCAGTGGGTAAAGTGTTTGCTGTGCAGGCGTGGGGACAGAGCCTCAGCACCCTCTATCAAGCCCTGCTGACATACACCCATAATGCCAGCACCAGGGAGGTGGAGGGAGGGTCCCAGAAGCCCAAGGAGCAGCCAGTCTCTCTGAATGGCACAACTCCAGTTCCATGAAGGAATCAAAAAATAAGGTGGAGAGAGAGATGACTGTCTTCATCTGAAGACACGTGACTTCAACCTCTAGTCTCCTACACCCACTCACATGGTGAGTGCACTCCCCCACACGTGCACACACACACACATACACACACACACGTGCACACACACACACGTGTGCACACACACGTGCACACACACATGCACACACATGTGCACGCACACACGTGCACACGCACACGCACACACACGTGCATGCACACACACACGTGCACACACACGTGCACACACACACGTATATAATTAATAAAGTGAATAAACAAATAAATAAAATTTAGGATCCTTTGATTGGACAAGGGCCTGGGCTTGATCCCCAGAATTGCAAAGAAAGAGGAAAACGTCTCTTTTAGATTTCAGAACAGAATGCAGTGGTGTTCATGACACTGGGTAGAACTCAGGGTGTGACATGTAGGAGGCAAACACAGCAATGATTTCCTCAGTGAAATTCTAAGACTATTCACACAAAGTAGAATAAAGAATGACCGGAGTCTCACATCCTTCAGCCCCGGAATGGCCACCAAAAGAAAATCTGACTGAACTTAAAAAACAATGGTTTCAAAAACAAACAAACAAAGAAAACAACTTGCCGGGCAGTAGTGGCGCACGCCTTTAATCCCAGCACTCGGGAGGGAGAGGCAGGGGGATCTCTGTGAGTTCGAGGCCAGCCTGGGCTACAGAGTGAGTTCCAGGAAAGGTGAAAAGCTACACAGAGAAACCCTGTCTTGAAAAACAAACAAACAAACAAAACAAAACAAAACAAAACAAAAAACCCCCAATGATTTCAAGTGATTTGGGAATTTGGAATTGGACTGAGGATTCTTAGGATTTTGGACCTGTGCACTTCGCCTTTAAAATGTTTTCAAAGTACTCAAATGGTTGATATTGTTGTCATTATTACTAGTAGCAGTAATTTTTATGGATTCTTTCTAATACTAAGCATTTGCAATTCTGTTATTCCTTGCAACAGTAGGATGAGGTACCATCATTTCTCTCGTGTACAAAGGCGTTTCCTGGGCTGCTCCTTCACACTTCCAACAATTCCGTGTTGTTTTCATCTCTGGACAGAATGCCTTTGCTGGAGTTACTTCTTACTCCAACCCCCCTTAAGCAGTTGGGGTTTAGACTTTGGAGTCTGACCTCAGAGCCCATGCACGGAATCCCTGGATTCTCTGGAATGATGTCAACTGGGAGACACTTTAAAAATCATGGGAGGCAACGACTTTCTCTTCCTCTGCTCTCTGTATTTGAGCTTGCAACTTTTGCTTGCACAGAAAATACCAACAGGCCTGCAAGGCGCCGCGTGCACGATCCTTTCCCTTCCAGCCATTTTTCCATGTTCCAGCTTTTCCATTTCTTGGATATCTTGCTGTTTCTGGTCTCAGGACTTTTCTCACATGCTCCCTATACCTGGCCGCTTCCTCAGCATAGCTATTCTCTTCCAGAGCTCATTACACTCACTTTCACTTGACTACAAATTTCACTGTAAGGACCGATTTGCGTGGGTGGTCCCCTCGGATGCTAGATCTGAGGAGCCATGGTTCTGAATTTAATTAAATGGTGCCTCCAAACCATTACCTACTACCCTGCCTGGGCCTCTCTTTGCTCATCTATAAAGAAAGGATATATCATCCTCTAGTCCTTTCTATCTAAAATCTCCTAAGCGTAAGACTTCTTTATGAATATTAGAATTCAAAACTTTCTACAATGGCAAAGCAGAATCTTCACATATTAAATATTGAGACTACATTCTACACTGACCCAGGAAATGACTGAGCAAGCAACAATATACAGTATCTGTGCAAACATCAGTTTCCTTCCTTTCGGGCCCAACTTGTCTGTATCAGCTGGGTGAAAAACAACAGTGCTTCTGACAGACAGATTTGGGTAAAGCCACTTCGTCTTAGGAGTACAGTATAGAAGAATAAAGTATGATTATTCTTTATTATTATTAAAGATAAAATGTAAGCAAAATCCCAGTCCATTTCTTTACCAAATATGACTGAAATTTCAGAAATAAATAAAATGAAAAAGAACTGAAAAGTTAAAGTACTGGTTTCACTCTTGCCTAGACTTCAGCTTCTAACATGTTCTCTCAAGTCTCCCCCGACCCTGAGCCCAGCTTCCTTTCACCACAGGTTAGTGAAGTTGAGCAACTAGTTCAAGGTCAAAGAACCAATGAACAGAATCTGGATTCTGTAGATCCCAGGAAAATGGTGAACTTTTGCTCTTCACATGACAGCTCAAGGCCTCGGAGCATTATTTCAGTAAAGCAAATAGTCCCATAATCAAGAAACAACAGAGTCCCAGCTCAGGTCAGTTAATGGTATCAGAATCATATTTATCCCCACAACATCTAAATTAAAACACAAAGTGGGGTTGGAGACGATCCAGGCAGTCAAATGCCAGCCACACACACTCATGAGGATCTATATCCCTCAGAACCATGTCAAAAAGCCGGGTGAGCTCTAGGGATCTTCCTAATTCTGAATTGCTAGAATCCCAGCTAAAGATTCAGAGTCAAAAAGGTGCCCGAAGCTCACTGGCCAGGCACCCTACTTGACAAGCACCATCCCGGTGAGAGATCCTGTCACAAGAAAACCCTGAACAACCAAACAAAACAGAAGACAGTATCTAAAGACCAACCTGAGGTTGACCCCTGACCTCCACGAGCATTCATGCACAAACATGGGCACATGAGCACACACTCATGCACATACACACAAATATAAAGCTTTTTCAAGATACTAAAAGAGTAAAACAT
>CABHPR010106257.1:3830-22502 GCA_902168415.1 Peromyscus melanophrys
ACACACACACACACACACACACACACACACACACACACACACACACATGCAAATAATTAAATGTTCTGATCACTAAGATTCTCTAACCCACCATTAGCTTTGCCCAAGATTGACCTTGAGATGAGCTTAAGCCATCCTTAGCCTTTTGTGCCTATGTCTGCTTGCACTGAGTGCCCCACAAATGGCAAGATTTTAAGTGATTAAAACAGGGTCAATGAGGCCCTCTGAAAGATGGGAGAAGACAGTGTCTGATGCAGAATGCAGAGCTCCCACGTGGAAAGCTGGGGAGGGGAGACTCACTGTGTGCAGCTGGCAAGATCAGGAGTCTGCAGGGGTCTCTGTGGCCTTAATGGGCTGCAGGGAGGTATGCCATGGGAAGCAAGAATGCAATTCAGCTCAACTAGCCAGTGTTGGTTCAAACTTTGGGAGTCTAACTTTAGACATATTTAAGCCCAATTTGGTAAAAACTATTCTGGTGATAATTAATTCGATTCTTCGTGTACAACAAAACATACATAAATTTCCTTAAAGACAAAGTAAATTAAATAAAGATCAGACGTGACTACATGGGTGCTCTTTTTTAAAGTCCATACACATGGATTCTATAGATTGACTGAGAAAAAACGAATTTACAATAAGGGTCTGGTGCTAAAAAAAAGCCCCTGGCCACACAGATAGCGCAAAGGTCACCAGGCTAGAAAACACATCTGCTCCAGCCTTCTGGGTGGATAACAAGTACTGTATTTCTTCCCTTGAAGGAACAGCGCTTTGCTCAACTCCAGGCTTCCCTAGTGCCTATCTGTGAGCACAAAAACCTCCATGCCTCCAACAGGAACTCAAGAACTACCCAAGTGCACCTGAAACCGCACGGGGAAGTTTGAGGAGGAAGAGAGTCTCACCATCTCAACACTTCTCTCTATAAAACATTTATTGTCGCTGTGAAGAATGGCAGACCGCAAACGTTTATCACGTGATCACATCCAACACAAGCCAGGGTGCATCACCTGACAGAAGCAGAGAGGGGAGCAACGGCCCCTGAAGGAGTGAAGATTGTGTGTGAAACCTGCTGTGAGATATTAGTTTAAAATGCGTTACATTCTTTGGGCTGTGGAACATTTGTTTAATGATGCAAAGATGTGCTGCATTCTTGTATGCTGCATTTGTTTAACTCTGTGAAGCTGTGATTCTTTGCCTGTCTAAAACACCTGATGGTCTAATGAAGAGCTGAACCGTCAATAGGTAGGCAGGAGAAAGGATAGGTGGGGCTGGAGGGCAGAGAGAATAAATAGGAGGAGAAATCTAGGGAAGAGGGAGGAGCAAGAAAAGAAGGAGGACCCAAATCTTTCACATGTAGTGAACCTTTCCAGTTTCCACAATTTGATGTCGTCAGTAAATGATGGTTCTTAGCAAGAATTAATCCAGTCCTACAATTCCATTTCTTCTGGCTCTAGAAGGAGAACCTGGAACCACTCTGTTCCTTCCGAATCTATGCATTTCCCTAGCATGCGGGAAGAAATTAGACTCTCAAGTGCCACTCATTCCAGCAAATCAAAGCAAACTTTCAGTGTAAATCCTTCTTGTATGAATTTTTAAATGTATGTATCCAAACAATAAAAAGGCATGGTTGCTCCAGGATGAAACAGTGTTCACAGGTCTCCTGAGTTTTGTCTTGGTTAGAGGTTGCCTAGAAGCAGCTCCTGGCAATGGAGAGCAAGAGCCTTACTGGGAAGGGATGCAGGGATGCAGGGATGCAGGGATGCAGGGATGCAGGCAGCCATAGAAGGGAATCAGGGAAGTTTATCTCCACATAAGAGTGCGGTCCAGCAAGGCTCACTGGCTAGTCCAGGGAAGCTCAGCCACATTTTGGAACTGGAAAGGGAGAGAGAGTGGGGATTTAGGCCAGGGCCCAGGGAGCACCCAGAGGGGTTGCTCTGTAGAGTGTGATCTTCAGCACAGACCGCCATAGTACTTGACAGCATAATTCTGTGCCATAGTCCTAGGAATGGCGGGACAGGATGGCTGAGGTTGGAAGGCAGGCTGCCTGGATGGATGAGAATCTCAGTGGCTTGGGGGAGTGAGGGGACCATCTTCAGCATCTGCTTGAAAATTCACCCTCCTACGTAGAAATAGTACCAGTGAACTGAAGAAGGCAATAAGACCTTTCACTAAGGAATGGCCACTTCCTGCCACTGAGCAGTGAAGGACACCCATGGGGATATAGTCTCTCTCCTTCCACCATGCCGGAACTGTCAATGAATTCTGGGCTGTGGGTCTTTTTGGCTTCTCCGAATATCCTCACCAGTGGCAAGCTTTCTCAGAAGCTGCTAAAAGAAGCATTTAACCTATAAGCTTATGACAATGAATAAAACACTTTTATATTTCCCCAGAAAGAGGATTTATGTGCTGTGCAAATTCTAATTGGGGGGGGGGGGGGTTTCAAGGACAAACAGTTCATTTTTTTGAGTTTGCTGTTTTCTCATCAATCAAATGTGAATTGCAATGCCATGTCCCCACCTTGTTGTGACGTGTGGATGGGGTGGGTTCCCTTCCCATTGGTCCCCGAAGGCTCCACCTCTAAATACATTAGCATAAGACTATGGGTTTTAATTTTCTGACACACGGTTGTTTACAGAACACATTCAAACTGTAGGCACTACACTGTCCTCATCCATGTCATGGATTTTCCACACCATCCACTAATGTCAGTGTGTGAAAGCATTTGAGGGACAAGAGATTTGGAATGGATAATATTCCCTCTAAAGGGACTGCAGGTGTTGGGAAGGGAGGACCTGACGACAGTCTGTGCAGATGGTGATGGCACCATATTGCCTGGATTGTGTGACAGTAGGGTGGCCTTGGGAGGTGTGTGCGAAGAGCTTCGGGTACCAGCAGGAGCAGCGTAGGGTTGCTCAAGTCTTAGCTGCTTAGAGTAAGAGCCTTACTGAAAGACTTGCCTTTCTCCTCCTCTGTCCCGAGTCATCCCTACAGCAAAGGACAGTGGCCCCTGTCAGTTTTTTGACCGGGAGCAGTGCTTGGGCAACTGGCACACACTTAGGGTGCCGGCTTCAAGCCAAGAAGGGCAGGGTGTCACTAGGTTCTGTAGTCACCGACAGTTTCTGTTCCTCTGGCCCTCGGTCAGCCTCTTGGGGAGGAGGTAGGTCAGGGGATTTTTGCCTGTTGGGAAGCTAAACCTTGACACTCATGCCCTATGAGACCGGTTGCACAAATGTTACCGTTTTAATGTTTGTGTCCCTCAAACTTGAGTATTGAAGTCCTCGCCTCCAAGGCTTAGGAGGTAATTCACAGGGGGTGGTCAGAAGAGGGGAGCCCCCTGAATGTGGTGAGTTCCTTTCAAAGGGGCTTAGAGAGCTCCTTCTAACCTTGTGTTATGTAGGGACACAGCAACATGGTGCCATCCTTTTTGTTGGTTTTTTAATTTATATGTGTGGGTGTTTTACCCGAATGTATGTGTGCGCACTGTGTGCATACCTGCTGCCTGTGGAGGCTGGGAGAAGACATCTGATCCCTTGGAACTGGAGTTACAGATGGTTGTGAGACAGTATGTGGGTGCTGGGAATCGAACCCAGGTCCTCTGAAAGAACAGCCAGTGTTCTTAACGACCGAACCACCTGTCCAGCCACCACCTCCACTTTGTTTTTTGTTTTTTTCCTTTAACATTTATTTACGGGGTAGGAGGGATACCCATACGGGGGCATATTGTAGCAATCAGAAAATTTGTAGGAGCCAGTTCTTTCCTCTGGGGAAAGAACCATTGGGGTTCTGAGAATCAAATCAGATTGTCAAGTTTGTCAAGCAACTGCCTTTATCCACTGAGCCGTCTCACTGCCCTTACTGTCTTTTTCTTACAGGGACATCAGTCACACTGGATCAGGACCAATACTGATGACTTTATCTCAACTTAATCTCTAAAAAGACCCTATTCATCAGGTGTCAGTCAAACTAATGCGGTTGAAAATTATCTCCCCATTGCAGTGCCTCGGAGTGTCGCCAAGCTTCTCACACTCCCCACAGTTCTGTTTGTGGAGAAGTCAATCTCTGCCTTCACAAGCAAAGAGCCATTCCTGCAGCCCACAGTTATCCTGCTTTGCCTGTGTGTGATTAGGATGGGGTGTTGTAGAATATTATTTTAAGGTGTGTTACTTATGTTTATGTTGCATTTGTTTAACTCTGTGAAGCTGTGTTACTGAGCCTGTCTAAAACACCCGAGGGTCTAATAAAGAACAGAATGGCCAATAGCAAGGCAGGAGAAAGGACAGGCAGGGCTGGCAGGCAGAGAGAATATATAGAGGGAGAAATCTGGGAAGAAAAAAAGAAGTAGTCAGAGAAGGAGGAGGACATCAGTGGCCAGTCAGCTAGCTATGCAGCCAGCTATGGAGTAAGAGTGAAAGTAAGATTTACAGAAGTAAGAAAAGGAAAAAGCCCAGAGGCAAAAGGTAGCCAGGATAATTTAAGAAAACCTTACTAGAAACAAGCCAAGCTAAGGCCAGGCATTTATAACTAAGAATAAGCCTGTGTGTGTCATTTATTTGGGAGCTGGGTGGCAGGCCCCCCAAAAGAGTAAAAATAAAATCACGACAGTTGGGTGCCTCCATGAGCCCCTCAGATAGAAGATGACGTTTCCAACTAGTGAAACCACTGCCTATCCCAACCCTCTCTGAGCCCTTGCTGTAGCAACTGACTGGCTCAGTGTGGTGTGGAATAAGACTTTGCTGGGCACTGCTCTTTTCAGTGAGCTGGGTTTTTCATTAAGTGAGATATGTTCAAGGTGGTGGAACTCTGGATGAGAGCAGCATGGATTAAACAAGCAAAGAAAACATCGTGAAGTCATAAGCTACATCTGAGTCTGAGCACAGATCTAATTGCCCTGAGTCTGGGTAGTTCTCTGGGATTTCCCAAGCCAGTATACCACATAGGGCTCAGGTGTGACAAATTGGGTGGAAATGTTAACCAACCTCCATGATGAGATAGATGTCTGTGCTGTTGAGCCCAAGACTGTCTTACCCTGTGTCTTGCAGTGAGTCACTGGCCTTCATGGGACTGATGTGAGCGGCTAGCCACCCCCAGAGCAGGTGTTCCGGTCTAATTGACTGCTCTGGGGGTGCTTCCTGAAGGGGTGTACTGGATGTTAGGGCTCCTATGCCCTGCATCCACTGGCCCACTCTTCTCCACCCTCCCTGAATAGTCACTTGCTCTGAGGTCCTTCCCTGGCAGGTGGAACATGTCACCTTAGCTGATTCTGTCCCTATGAACTACCTTTGATGCTCTGATATGGGCTGCTCTAGCTGCTTCCAGCTCCTGCCAGTGGGGTGCTTCACACGTGACAAACAAAGCCTTTCCGCCATGTCCATTACCACAAGGGACTTCTGTGAAACTGTGCTGGAGCTGAGCTGGAGACAAGCATGCTGGAAACAAGAGCCTTATCGTGGGTGACTTACTGATACTTCCAAGCCAGCCCGAACAGGCTGCTTTTAATGAATGAGGAAGTGGTGTTGGGTGTGGCAACCCCAAGACCCCATGGTTATGTGGTAGCAAGGTGCTTTTAATCAGGTTCAGGCTCACGGTTGTTGATCATTAGTGGAGAGGCTATAAATACCAACAAGAGCTTGACTCCAACATCTACAGACTAGACCCTGATTTCCCGACTGGGTCCTTTGAGAGGCAGCATACAGGACCCTGCAGACTGAAGGCA
Organism: Peromyscus melanophrys; assembly: GCA_902168415.1. Lineage (NCBI taxonomy): Eukaryota > Metazoa > Chordata > Mammalia > Rodentia > Cricetidae > Peromyscus > Peromyscus melanophrys. Next base: position 9,541 of record CABHPR010106257.1, read on the forward strand.
CTTGGAGCCCGGGGTAGCTTGTCATTGGGCCTCAGAGCCAAATGTGTGTACTAGAGCCTAAAAGGCTCAGGAAAGTTGTATCTTGTGCGTGGGCCACTCAAAGCTGCCATCTTGTCAGGCTCTCCACAAGCCAATGGGAAGAAGGCCATCAGATAGTTGAGTCAAAACCAGAAATGGATAAGCTCAGCTTTCTCTGTGATAAGAAATTAGTTCCAGAGGTGGGATTTGGACTCATCTAGAACCCAGGCCGATCTTACATTGCCTCGTTTGTTCCCTCCTCTGAGCCATGGGGATCTTTTCAAGGCAAACATGACTTCTACTCTGCCATCCTGTCAGCAGTAAAGACACTGGTGCCGGCCAGTGTGAAGCCCCGGGTGTGTGGGGGGGAGGGAGGAGGGAAGGGAGGGGTAGTCACTCCGTGGCCAGTTCAGTTCATTTCCATGTATTTAGATGATGAAATATCCCTGACGATAGAAACTTAAGCAAGCCAAAATAATGAGAAGAGCTGAAAGTCTTCTCCAGCTGTGTGTGAATTTGGAGTGCTTCAAACAAGTGTGAACCCCCCAGTCCCTTTGTAGGGAAGGATAGTTGATGCATCAGTGTGGAGGTGGGAGGTGTCCAGAGCCCCGAGCCCGCTGGCCCAGCTTTCTAACACTGCTCTTAGCTCCTAGGCCAGGCTTCTCTTTCAGTGTTAGATACCACATTCTGAAAACCACCTTTCTTCCTCCTCGGCATCTCTCTCACATATGGCTCCTATGTCCGTTAGCTGGCCACCTCACAGTAAAGGCTGCCAGACTGTGCTCACTTGATTTCACGGTGTTTGCCATCCCATGACGAGCATGTAAATCCTTCAAGGTTAAGGATTCACCTGGTTGAGTCCCTGCTTTCTCTGCTACTCCCGGGACATGGTTCCCACACAGAGCTGGCACTCAATGAGTGCTGGTGAAATAGATGAGTGTGGTTTGTGTAAGAAGGCCTCAGCACCCTGAGACTTATTGACTCAACACCTTTGTGAGCTGGCTTTTTCACACCTGAGAATGGAGGTAATAATATCCATCTTGCAAAAATTATTTGTCAGGAGTAAATGAAAAGTATCCTTGCCCTGTGCCATATAAACATTAAAGACCTTTAATAGCATTACTAAGACTCACAAGGACAGGAGAGATGTGAGTACCAGAGCCCTGGGTTGTTACCCACCTTGCCTACCAGAAATCACTGGTGTTTTCCACCAAGGGCCAAACAAGGACTGTCCTGGGGGATGTGTAGCCTCGTAGACACTTGCTGAGGTTTTTAGACTTCCTTCCTTCAAGAGCAAAAATGTGGGCAGCTGACTGTAGTCCATTGGGGTGGACAGGACCCCTTTTCAGAGAACTTTACAATCATCTACCTGATATGTAATTTCCAAGAATCAAGAAGCATTCCACAGACTAATAATTCTGAAACAAAAAAAAAAATTTGCATCTCACAATGAAATCATTGACCTAGTTACATAAGGTGTCTTCCTGCCTCCACCTTCCCTACCTTCATATGGTCCGCAGCGTGTTGAAGATAGACATTTGTGGTGAGGCAGGCAGCTCACCACCCACCCCCTCGAGGGTGAAGACCGAGCCACACTCGCTCCAGGAGCCGAGCCCCGAGCCCCGAGCCCCGAGCAGGACAGCCAGGACAGACACCCTTCCAGCCACCTGTGGCTTGAAGTCATCACTTTCAATCCCCTGTGACTGGGGCCAGGGCCTCCACACCTGTGAGAGGAAGCAAAGGTCTAAGAAATCTGAAATTGAAGAGAAAACCCGCAGCAGCTGGTTTGTGGGTCGGCAACGCTGTTGGTAAGTTTTGCTTCGTCTTGGACTTTGGGAAGCACTGTGTTTCTGCCGTCCTTGTAAAGGTCAGGCTCTGAGGGAAGAAGGATGCTGCCTTGGTCGTATTACTGAGTCTTGTGTAAATGGGATGCTTATGAGCTTGGGGTCCTTCGGTCCTGTAGAGACAGAGGACGGGTGCTCACTTTGGCAGTCTTTCGAGTACCATGAGTATGGCACTTAGTATCTATCATTTAATGTCACTCCAACCATGTCTAGGGTTGGGGAGAAGGAGTCGTGACCTCGGGTGCAGTATGGAAGGGGTCTGAGTCTGACCCATTTTGTCAGGGGCTCTTCCCTCTCTGTCTCCTAAGATGATAGAATATGGCAACTTCTCATCTGGTTGATTTTGAGACAAGGTCTCGTATTTCCCAGGCTGGGCTTGATCTTGCTATGTAGCCAAGGATAGCCTTGATCTTCATGCTACCATCTCCTAAGTGCTGAGATCACTGGCATACACCACCGTACCAGGTTTATGTGCTGCTGGGGACTGAACCCAGTCCTTCGTGTTTACGAGGCAAGCACTCTCCCAACTGAGCCCTAGAATGCAACGTTTAACTCATCACGGCCCTACTACAAGGCGGCCAGTGCTTGGCAAAGAGGCATGGGAACATTCGCAAAGGGCCTGATTCGAAAGACCACCTCTGGAGAAGCATTCCTCTCTAATGACATGACAAGGGAGGGAAAACACAGATTCCACAAACCCAGACTAGCTCCAGCGTCTTTGTCCCCGTCCCCCCCGCCCCACGGGGCTTCACTGGGCAGCAGAGTCAGCTGCAGGGTGGCCCTACCTAAGGTGGGTGAGGCTCAGCAAAGGAAATAGACCCTGGAGAGTAGGGAAGCATCCAGGCAAAGGAACAGGGCCAGGACAGGGAGTGGGGCCGCTGCCCCTTGCTGACAGACAGCTAAGAATGATGGAGGAAGCGGCCGGTGAGCCTGGAACCCACCAAGTGGAGTGCACAGATCCACCGAGGACCATCCGCGCCTCCGCTCAGGGGAATGCGGGATGCCACAATTGGTCGGAAGACATTCTTCCGATAGCATCGACTCCCAAGTGAAAGTGACAAACAGCAGGTTTTGAGGTGCTGTGGGTTAATGGGTGTCATTTAAAGACGCTGTTGTGCTGTGAATGTGACGGCACTGGAGGTCTGTGCTTTCCCTGGCTGTTTTCCACTAAGTACCTTAGGCCTCCTGAGCCCTGACTTACCTGGAGATCTCCTCTCTAATAATATCTTCTAAGTCAGTCCCAAAAAGAGGAAATGAGCAGAAAAAGAGACCAGAGCCAAAATAGATACCGCAAGCCCCTGCCCTCAAGCCTGGGTGCTTCTCCCAGGGGAGACTCTCAGGTGTGCCTTCAAATATACTGACTCTTATTTTAGGCCCAGTTCTGATAAATAGGACTGTCTGGTTTCCCAGCCTGGAACTTCTAGAAGCAGAGAGTTAATAGGAATGCCAACCAATGTAGCAGATAGACCTTGAGTTACCAGCAAAGGCCGATGGAAATCACTAACACAGTCACGCCAGCTCCATACAGTTCTCACAGGGCCACTGAGTCAGACTCCCAGGCCTGTGAGATTGAAGAGTCTTCATTTGCCACACAGGGGATGCACACCTGTGTTCAGCAGAAAGCCAAGGAAGGTGAGAGACAAGGCTGGAAGATGAGATCTTAGCAGAACATGACCAGGAACTGTATCAGGTGCTGTGTTACAGCCTGGCTTTCTCCTGCGGAGTCTCATGGTAAATGTGTGAGATGCTCAAGATGGGTAGCCATCCCTGAAAGTGAGGTAGGAATAGATGTCTCCAGGAGATAGATACCAACAGCCATCACTGAGGTTGCCACATGTAATACAGCAAGCTCCCAGTGAGTGGTTCAGACCTCAGTAGAGACGATGGTAAGAAACTGCATTCAGAACCTAAAGAAGGACTGGACAGAGGCTCTGGGTTTGACCCCCAGCACTGCACAAGACTGGGAATAGTGGCCCACACCTGTAATCCTGGCACTCAGGAGATGGAGGCAGGAGGGTCAGAAAGTCATCCTCAGTCACACAGCGAGTGGGAGGGAAGCCTAGACCACACGAGACTCTTGTCTCAAAGAAAACAAAAGGTAAAGAAGACTTCGCCCAAGAGGAGTAAATGCCTGCCAACCACACATTTTCTTTTACTTGTTAAAATGTTTCTATTTGACAAGAATTAAAAAGCCTACAGATGACGAAGCAGAGAGGGGAAACCAAGGAAGGAAAAAAGGGGGGTGGAAGAAGCAGTTTATATCTTAAAAACCAGAGATGTGGGTGGGTGGGGCAGGAGAGCCAGCCAGGACCAGGGTAGGGCTGGGCAGACTAACCACAGCGGCGGCAAACAGCCGCTCTGCTAAGAACAGCTCCCCACAGCCCCGGGGACAAGAGAACCAAGTATTCAGTGTGGGCAGGCCGCCCCTGAGACCATTTCTGTGCTTCCTTCCAGTCCCTTCTCCTCCGTGGAGCTCAGGGACGGAAGGACTGACCTTTGCCATCCTCCCCACCACCTGGCTCTGAGGTCCTAGGCCGGGAGCTCTGCTGTCGGAGTCAGCAGGGCATCTGATGATTTGTCACAGTGTGCTAAGTGGCTGTCACTCGGCCTGATAGGACAAGAGGGAGTAGGGATGGAGGAGAAGGCACCGAGGGTCCCTGCTCCTCTCCAGGCCTGCCTGCACTTTGGTGCCAGCACCATGGAAATGCATTCAGAGGCCCACCTGGGTAGCCCTCACTGGTATAAAATTCTCAGTCAACAGGGTCTTCAATCTTTGGTAGCAGCCATGGCTGCTGCTGTTACATTTTTGCTCTCAAACACAGAAGTGAGCAAGGAAGGCCCTTCTCTGTAGGTCAGTGTGGCCCTTCCCAGCAAGGGGAATGGAGTTGAAGGCCCTAAATCTGGGTCAGGATAAACCAGTGCAGGCCCCAGGCCTTTCGCTCAGCAAACTTTCCTAAGTGGGGCGGACGGGTGGCCAAGTACTGTTTCCAGCAGTGGGTGGCCTCTCACTGTTCTGACACTTAGCTCACTGTGTGGCTGGTTAGTCTCATCCAGGGACATAACGGAAGTGGAGATGTAGACATGAAGCTGCCCCTAAGTCCCTAGACCGCCCCAAACACTCCCCTTGTAGTCCTAAGTGTTTACCCCCCCGGGCTGCTAGCCATCTTCTGGGTGTGGCTTGTCAGTTTCCACCTTCATTTACACACTTTGACAAGAATAAAGCCGTGTGTTGGACACTACTACCAGAGTAGTTTAATTTCAGGACCTCAAAGAGCATTTTCAAAGGTGCTGGTATTTCCATGAAATCAAATCAAAATGTCCTATTCAATAAAGAGGGACCAACTATGATTGGTTTGGTGGAGTCCAGGTTTAAAAAGCAGTGACCAGATTGGAGCCAATGCAGGGTGTCGACCACAAGCAAATGTCTCTCCAGGTTCTCGGCACATGCCCGCAGAAGTGGAGTTGTCAAAGGTATTCATAAGAAAGGATGCCAAACTCGCTTGGTGCCCCTTGAGGCTTCCTGCCTGCCCTGTGGCACCGCAGCCTTTCGCAGGGGCCAGCCCCTCCCCCACAGCTGGCCTCCAGCACTTCAGTTTCCAGGCCTATTCACCTTCCCTTCAGAACACTGCAGGTATTGCGCTGTATCCCCTCTGGCAGTTCACAGGAGGAAAAGGTACCTTCTATTCCTGGGTGTCAGGTAATGTGCCTTTTCCCATCCGAAGGCACCGGTCCGTGCTTTCCCATGGTGCAATGGGGAATTGGACTGTCCTCCACACCCAGGACAGTTGCACTCTCCCCTTGGTCGCCACCCCACTGCGCAGTCTGACCTCCTAGTGTCCCCCCCCTCCTTCCCCGAGTGGATCCTCACCCGCAGAGGAACAGAGCGCCTGTATCCCAGTACCCCATACCAGCACCTCTGTGAGGGCACAGGGACCCCTTCCCAGCTTGGCTTTGACACTGAACTTTACATACCCCAGGAGAACCAGAGGGTGTAGTCACTCTGAGGCCAGCTTCCAGAAAGAGAAGAGCCAGGAGGGCCAAGTGGCCAAGAAAAGTTGAACTATTCTTATTGGTTAAGGGTTGACTTCTGTTGGATGAGAGTTTTCTATCAGGGGTTAGTAAATCCTGTGGTTGCCCCGTGGATTCTCCGTGTCCATTCTCCATGGTCACTTCATCTCCCTCCCTCATGGTCTCTTGATCACCATTTCCCATTGTTTCTGGATCCCTCTCTGCCACAGCCTCTGCATCCTCATCCTCCATCATCTCTTTCCCTTTGTCCCCTACAGTCTGCTCTGTGCCCATCCCCAAGGTCCGTGATCTCTGTAACTTTAGGTCCAAGTCTCTGAATGTCTCTATGGTCTCTGCAGTCCCCATCCCCATGCTCTCTGAAGTTCCTGTCCTCCACAGTCTCTATGCCCCTGTCCCCCAAGGTCTCATGAGCTCTGCTCCCCATGCCCCAGGGTCTCTGCATCTCTGTCTCCCATGTCTCTGTCTGACTTTCCTGGACAGTCTCTACATCTCTGTCCTCCGCAGCTGGGACTGAAGTGGGAAGGGGGATTGGGAGACCACTGAAAGGTGGGAGGTGGTGTCGCTGCTGACCCTTAGGACTTGTGCTTTCTGCCTCCGTAAGTCATCCTTCCGTTTGAGTCTCGGCCAATCTTCAGACCTCTCTACAGCTGTTGTAGGCAGCTTCAGTGTTCACTCCCTCCCTGGAGTACAGCTTCCTACTGCACACTCATACCAAGAGGTGATTCTCCGGCTGCTGAGCATGAGCTATTAGACACACAGTGAGCTTTCATGAGAATCTCCACCACGCAGATGTCCCTTTACCCACTTTCCTCTCTTGCCCCCGCCCCCCAGTTGCCCTGCATTGCTTTTTTTCAGTGACCTGAACTTCTGGATACTAATTAGGTTTCTCTCCCTCGCTTCGATTTACACTTTGACCTCAGTCGGCACCTCTCTGGGCCTCATTGTCTCTGCATCTCTCTCTCTGAAGCCCCTCGCTTCCTGTAGCCCCTCATGGGACTCAGTTATAACTGCAAAGCTGTGTCTGGGCACCCTGGTCCCTCTGATTCTTTACAAATGTCCTCCTTCCTTTACCCATGGAGTGGCAGGCTTAAAACACAACCGGTGTGTGGCTTTGCGAGGAGCCTAGTCAGGTCAGGTGTGCCCAAGACTCTGCATTTCCACGGACTTTGTTCTCCTCCACCCAAGAACCTCACATGACACTCCCATCTGCCTCTGCTTGCCGGAAGGTGGAAGCTCAAACAGCGCCTGGTGGCTGAGGCCTCACCTTAGCCAGCTGCCTCTGGATCTTGTTCTAAATGAAACTTCCGTGTTGACTGTGTCTTGTTCAGACTGGAAAGTGTTAATACAGAGCGCACTCCTGCTCACTGTGTGGGCTTACTTTCTATGTACCCCACAATGTCCGTGCAGAGGCTGTGTCTTTTCACATCTGTGGGTGGAGCTTAGGCATGGGACGTTCCCAGATAAAAACAAACACACTGAAGTGTTCTCGGGGTGATGTAGAATAATTTGGATTTTGCCTTGAGATGTGGAAGGAATGTTGGGACAGAGAACACACAAAACACTGTAGAGTCTGGGAGAGCAGAGCTCCGTAACAACCACAAAGGCCAGGCAACAGTGGCCACCTGAATGGAAGCCATCTGGTGTGGCCTGAGAGCCCTGGAAGGCAGAGGGAGGATATTTTGTGGTTCACTTTACTCCCTTGGGTGGAGAAGGAGGTCAGAGCAGGCCCTGAGGGTCTTTCCCCTCTAGCCTCTTCAAAGTTCAGTTCTGGATCCCTGTTCTGTTTAATATTCTTTTTTGGTCCTTAACAAGGTTAAATCTGTTTTATTGATTTTTATTTCTTTCAGGCCAGTCATTTCTGGGGCTAGTTCTCTGTAAGAGATTTGCTTTCTAGCTGGGTGTGGTGGCACACCCCTTTAATCCCAGCATTCAGGAGGCAGAGGGAGGTGGATCTCTGTGAGTTCGAGGCCAGCCTGGTCTACACAGTGAATTCCAGGACAGTCAGGGCTACAGAGTCAGACCCTCCTCATCTTCATGACAAACAAGGTCGTGAAAGGAGTGAGGAAGCCGGGCAGTGGCACACACCTTTAATCCCAGCACTTGGGAGGCAGAGCCAGGTGGATCTCTGTGAGTTCGAGGCCAGCCTGGGCTACATAGTGAGTTCCCAGGAAAGGTGCAAAGCTACACAGAGAAACCCTGTCTCGAAAAACCAAAAAAAAAAAAAAAAAAAGAAAGAAAGAAAGGGAGAAGAGAGTGAGGAGCAGTGGGTAGAAAGGCCAGGCCAGCCACATGTATTCGTAGGAGCCCAGCTTCTTCCTCTGTGTGGCCAGTGAACTTCTCTAGTGTGAACCCCCTGATATGAACCCCCTGGTGGGTACTCATACCAGCTTCTACCCCAGAAAGAAGCAGAAGCCAAGGGGCCCTGGAGACTGGAGGGAAATGAGACCAGAAGGAGGTGTTTTTAGCTTTCCTTCCTTTCTGGCGGTGATGGTTCTAGGCATGGGAAGATACTGCCACAGCACAGGCCTCCCTCCCACAGGCAAGAGGCCCAGGCCACTTGGAACCACGGGAAATCCCAGGCTCTGCCATAGAACAGGGTAGCAGGACTCGGGAAGGAGGCGTCTGTCCAAAGAACAGGGACAGCCGTGGTCACAGAGTCTACAGCTACTTCACCTCCCATGTAGAGCCAAAGGCAGGGGGCAGAACCATGGAGTCTTTGGTGGGGAAGCTGGACGGTGCTGGCAGGATGCTGGCTGGACGAGGATCCCATTGTGACAACCGGTTCCCTGGAGGAACGGAGCAGGGCAGGTTCAGTTTTCCCGTCACACTCAAGTTTTGGGACAAGCTGAGCTCAGGATTCTGTGGAGCAGAAAGGTGTAAAACAAAGTGTATCCAGACTGAGCCAGTGGGGCTGGGTTGTGAGACCACGTGGTCAACACCTCTAGGAAGTGAGAGTGGGGATCAGTCAGCCCTGCTTGGAGTTGACCACTGAGTCTCCTCTGCGTTGCATTCAGCATTTCTTGGGACTTGCTTCCTGGCCGCCGAAATGTGAACAACTTCACAATACTGTGATTTTGTGCTCCTCTAGTATTAAAACCACTGGAGACATGAAGAAACATCTCTTTACTCTGCTGTATATCGGGTGCGGGTGTAGGTTCACATGGGTCCATGGCATCAAGACACAGAGGCACCCCAAGGATGTTCTAGCCTTTCCCAGCTGCAGGGAGGATCCATCTCTACGACTGGTCCACTCTAGTTTAGCAAACGGCCATTTTATTGTTCTCCAATATACACCTTTTAGCAAGTTAATCTCTGTACCCCAACACCCCTCACCTAATCTCCCCAAAGGGACAATGCCAAATGCAAATTCTCAGTTGAGAAATACCTGCGGCGTTCCGGGTTCTTCCTCAACCAAATTTGCATAGGCTGTGCACCTTCAGAAAACTCTCAGACAAAATTCACATAGAGCATACCTGGGAAACAAAGACAGCAATCGCAAAAGGCAGATTAAAGCTGGGTGCTAACACTCTGGAGCCAAACCAGCTGTAGCTCTGTGGGAATTCTAACATTATGCCATGGAGCTGGAGAGATGGCTCAGTGGTTAAGAGCACTTGTTCTTGTAGAGGACCGGGGTTTGATTCCCAGTATCCACATGGCAGCTCACACACATCCACAGCCTCAGTTCTAGGAAATCTGATGCCTTCTTCTGACCTCTTTGAGTACCAGCACTACGTACACATGGTACACAGAGCAAAGCACTCACACACAGAAAGGGGGTGACTCAAAGGTAAGCTGCATCCTGGAACCCCACCCTGGCTTTGATGACAATGAATGATAGCTGCATTCTTGGAGCTCCTGGCAAAAAGTCTCCTCTCTCTAGCAATTGCCACTGCGTATATAACCTTGGGGAGGGTCCTTGTGGATCTTGTATAGTGAAGGAGTTTCCTCAACCTTGTAGATTTTGTTTACTTTTGGAATCTTTTGAGCCTCTCTCCTGGAGGGAGTGTCTCAATTCAGAGGAACTAGCTACAGTTCAAACACTTGCACCAACCTAAAAGTGAGTTTCTTAAGTGAGTCCCCACCTGTTGCTTGCCGGGATCTGGCTAAGGACAGGGTAGTCATGGTAACCCTCACCAGCCGTCTCATGGAGGTAAGGAGCACTACTTTAGGGATCCCTGCTTTCAAACTTACTGCACAGGAGAGGAAGCTAGCATCGCTGAAGCCTGCTTTCCTCCGTCTCTGTCCTGTGTGCCCCCTCTCACGGCCCTCCCATTCTCTTCAGTGCTTGAGGTAGGAACTACTGTGGATCTGGCCGTGGTCTAGGACAGCATCCTTCCTGTGCCTGCAGGACTTCTGGGGTAGAGCAGGGCAGAACCAAAGCTCCAGACCCTGACTTCAGCCACTCGGAACACTGCAAATGCTCACATTGCCTCCGGGTGGATTCACACCCCAACACTTCACATAGAAAACAGCACAAAGGCTCTCTTCTTTGAGAAACCACAAAACCAAATTCTTCTCCACTTTGCCCTGGTCTGGCTCCAAGTCAGATTAGGGTGGTGGTGATTGACAGTAGTGGTGATAGCAATGTGATGATGATGATGATGATGGTGGTGATGATGGTGATGATAGTGATGATGATGATGGTGATGATGGTGATGATGATGGTGGTGGTAAATAATTCTTTTACAGACTACAGGATGTACATGGTTAACCATTTGCATCCAGGCAGAGAGGCGTTGCTTTTAAATAGGAAGTAGCGACTCGGTGACTTCTGACAATCCTAGCGTCTCGTCTCTTAATGATCACTGCTGGTCGCATCTGGTGACAGAATGGTCCTCGCACTGCTCAGGCTGGAGCTTGGACAACCACTGAGGCGGGGGTAGCTGGCCAATCCACATTGGAGATCAGCATTTCCTGGGGTGAGCATGCAGCCCTTCCCAATTTTTTTTTTCAGACATGTCTTAGCTTCTCGAACGTTCTCACCTATGGCGGGGATGTCTGGAAGGGATAGTTTCCTGTGGGATGTGGGCATGCCAACCAAGCTTCCACGTGATATGTTCTTACAATTTTGTTTTGTACCAGTTCTTGTGGTTTTAGGAGAGAGGAGCATGTTTTCCAGAAAGCAGCTCTTTCTGCAGGGCTCACCAGGTCTGGAGATGATTGGTCACTTCTTTCTTTGGGAAATATATGAGAAACTTCAGTCTAGCAAGGAAGTGTGTGTGTGTGTGTGTGTGTGTGTGTGTGTGTGTGTGTGTGTGTGTCTCCATATGTGTCTGTGTGGTGTGTATGTGTGTGTCTGTGTCTGTGTCTCTCTGTATGTGTGTGTGTGTTTGTGTCTCTGTGTGTGTCTGTGTGTGTGTGTCTGTGTGCCTATGTGTACTTGTGTGTGTCTGTGTCTCTGAGTGTGTGTCTGTGTGTGTATATCTGTGTGTATGTGTCTGTGTGGTGTATGTGTGTGTGTGTCTGTGTGTGTGTGTGTGTGTGTGTGTCTGTGTGTTAGTAGGAATTGAATCTAGGGTATTGTGCGTGCTACACTCCACCACTGAGCTTTATTCCTAGATACATTTTTACTTTTGATTTTGAGACAAGGTCTCACTAGGGTGTGTAACTTGATTTCAAATTCACATCATGATCCAGGCATTGAACTTGCCATTCTCCTGCCTCACCCTCCTGAGTACCTAAGATCACAGCCCTATGCCACCAAGCTCAGGCTACTGTTTTTGTAGTGCTGGGAGTGAAGCACGGGCCCCACAAATGCCGGGCAGCTGCACTACCCTAGCTGCACCCAGTCCTAGCAACGGAACGCTTTCCTTAAGGCTTTTTTTTAAAATCTATTTATTTATTATGTATACAGTGTTCTATCTACATGCCAGAAGAGGGCACCAGATCTCATTATAGATGGTTGTGAGCCACTATATGGTTGCTGGGAATTGAACTCAGGACTTCTCAAAGAGCAGCCAGTACTCTCAACCTCTGAGCCATCTCTCCAGTCCTCCTTAAGAGTTATTATTTATTTTTCATTACGTGTACATGTGTGTGTCTGGGTGGGGATATGAACAAATTCATGTAAGTGTCCAAGGAGGTCAAAAGTATCAGATCCCACTGAAGTTGGAGTTACAAATGGTCGGGAGCTACCAAACATGCGTGCTGGGAACAGACTCTAGTCTTTTGCAAGAGCAGTCCCTACTCTTAATAACAGAGTCATCTCTCTGGACCCCTAAAAATGCAATTCTTTATTTAACTTAGTACACAGAGAGATTTTGAGAAGCCAAGCACTAAGTTAAGACACAGAGCCGCAAGAGATTTAGGCAATGCAAAGCTGTGGGTGGGACATTGTGGAGACCAGCACCCTAAATACGGAACAGACACAAGGTCTGCATCACAGTTACTCTTGAAATGCTTAAAGATTTAATTCCTGCCAATAAATAAGGAAATATTAGCTGTGCATATAGAACCAGACTGTGTTTCCAGAATTCAGTAGATTAAAAAAAGGATTGTGGGTACAACTCCACCGTATGTCAGACAGTGAGACCTTGCCTCTAAAAACAAAACGAACAACAACAACAACAACATACAGTATAAAAGTGAGCTGCCAAACACGAAAGCAAATCACTGGAAAATACCTTCTGGGTTCTTCCTACCCACCAGCTCAAAAGCAGAAGGAAGCTGGGTAGCATTTCAGCTGCACTGAGGTCGACAGAGAAGAGAAGCCGGCGTGCCTGTGATTCCTGTGAACTTAAAACGTACTAAACCTAGCAGTGAGAGAACGCTTGATGGAAGAAGCTTTAACTAAACTTATTGTTGAAGGTCTTGTGGGAACTGCCTGGCAAAGCGACCCAGATGTTGGGTGGCAGGCAATGGGGGAGTTCAGCACTGCTCATAGTCCAGGTGGCTGTGGCTGTCTGCTAGGACACGGGCATGCTGTCTGCTCCAGGAGTGACCTCAGTGCCCAGCACGTGTCTGGAACTTGATTTATAGCCTACACGCAGCTGTATACACACAGCTGCACACACACACAGCTGCACACACACAGCTGCACACACACAGCTGCACACACACACAGCTGCACAC
>CABHPR010106258.1:0-11993 GCA_902168415.1 Peromyscus melanophrys
TTTTTTTTTTTCCTTCTTCTTAGAAAATGTACATACTTTTTTCACTTCTGAGAATCGTCTAAAACTTCAGTGGGAGAAATTCTAGACTCCTTGATTTCTCTGCAGATGATCCAAACCAGATGACCGTGGTCTTTCAATAGAATCAAATATATTTAGCTCCCACAGGCTGGTGGTACCCAGAACTCAGATAGATGTGTGCATACCACAAGGGGAGAGCGTCCTGTAGTAGCAGCTGATACTGCACAATGAAGCAGATACACACACACACACACACACACACACACAGAGAGAGAGAGAGAGAGAGAGAGAGAGAGAGAGAGAGACAGACAGACAGACAGACAGACAGACAGACAGACACAGAGAGACAGAGACAGAGAGACAAACAGAGACAGAGATAGAGAGACAGAGAGACAGAGAGACAGACAGAGACAGAGACAGAGACAGAGAGATCTGCACTCAGGCTTCAGTATTGTTCTCTTCTTAAGGAGTCTAATTTCCCGTGAGAGATTCAAAAGACAGCTTCCATCTTTCCCCATGTTGTTCTTTAAATTCCACATTAATCCTGTGTTTTGTTTCTAGATTCTTGGTTTGGTGTTTTCTATGGTGCTGTACTGCCAGATTGGGGGCAAATGAATCGGCGGATTGACGAAGTTATCATCAACACCATTTAAGTTTTTTGCTTTGGCTTTGTAACTTTAAATAAGTGAGTACTGTAAATATCAGGAACAAATGTCTTATTAAAATGTCTTGCCTAGGTAGCTACAGATATCTTCACATGTATTCAGCATATTTAAATGTGAGGGACATAAGAAAAAATGGATGTGTAATTTTTTTTCTCTCAAAATAAAAACAGTGTTTACGTTGATGCTTTTTTGGTGTCTGGTCATTGTGTTCAGGTGGCTCTGTGCTCCTGGTGACGTTCATCTGGAACTGGCCAGTGGAATAACTTCATTTCTAAGTGACAAGAGAATAGTAGGGCAGTGAATTTTTCAAAAACACTGATTTTTTTTCAGATACCTGTTTCATCAGGAATATCAGTGACTGATAACGAGATTGTCTAAAGTTGAAATACTTAGGGATGATCCAACTGTGCAAATCACCATCCTTTTTATCTTTATGGTGTCTGTGTTTTGCTTCAAATGTACTATAAGCACTGCCCCCGCCCCCAAAAAAACAGAGTGCCTGTATCTCAGCCTTAGAGCCCTTGGTGCCTGGTGTCACTCTGGATCTTCCTATGGGACACAACAGTTCAAACCACGTTTTCTTTCTAGTTCATGGAAATACACTTTAAATTTTACGTTCTACTGAAATGTAACATGCAGCAAAATGAATAACTCTGAAGTGTGGAACTCTGGGGTTGTGCATGTAGGACTGTGTAAGGACTGTCCATTGACGGTATTCTCAACACACCACATTGCTCCCTAATGCTACTCCCAATCCTATTAGTCAGAGCAGATCATTCACATTTGTATCTCTCTGCATGTCTATTTACTAAGGTCTGCTGGAGTTTACAATCCACCACAGTTGGGCTATTTGCATCCTGGACACTGGAAACTGCCGTGTCAGGGCTTTTAGTTTGAATAGTTATAGAAACATGTTATCAGTCCACTGACTCGCTTAGTGTTTCCTTAACGATAACCAGTTTTCTGACTCCTGTGTCCACAGATCAATTTTCCTGCTTTTAAACTTCTCGTAGTAGAATAAGAAGCTGTGCATTCTGACTTTCTTTCATGACTCTTTGTCTGTGGGATCTATATTGTTCTTATTCTCATTGCTATGTAATAGTCCATCGTGTATGGATGTACTGCGATGCACTGACCCATTCTTCTGTGGATGGGCATTTGGTTGTACTACTACAATAAAGCTGATATAAACATTCTTTTACATGTCCTGTGCTACTGCTACTACTACTACTACTACTATACACACACACACACACACACACACACACACACACGCAGGTGTGGAACTGCTTTCTACCCATGTACTAAGAGTTCATAGATTCTGTCAAGACATTTTCTAAAGCCACTGTGATAACTTATTCTCATACTAGAAAAGTATGACAGACTCATCCCCCTTCTCTGTGCAGGAGGAAAACCGCAGAAGGCAGTTATTGTTACATTACTTAAAGTCGCAGTAAAGGGGTAGAAAACTTGGGGTATCCCTGCTGGATCGGACACCTCTATTCTGTGCACCCTCCGCCCCAATCAATGATAAAAGTAATAGTTCTTCTGTGGAGATGTGTCACCCGTCAAGAACTCCACAATAAACTCTGCACTTATCTCATTTCTTCCCACATCCTTATGAAACAGACCCCCACGATTACCCCCATTTTTTCAGGGGAGACAGTGAAGGCTTAGAGAAGTTAAGTAACTGCCCGCGACTGAAATGATTAGCAATTGGCAGAAATGAGATTCAAACCTTGACTGTAGCTTCCCAAACTCTGTTCAAGGTGGCTTCCTGATGATATACTACCTATAAATTGGCCATATTTTTATAATCACCGTCTTGTTTGTGTCTGTTGTATACTGAAACTCTTGGAAGACATCATTTCTCATTTGTGTTTCTATCCCTATTAAGCAGTGGCTAGCACCGAGCTGGCGCACGGTCAATTATAAAGAAAAGTTAGAGGTTTACTGAGTATTTACTCAGTCTCTAA
The DNA here is from genome assembly GCA_902168415.1 of Peromyscus melanophrys. Classification (NCBI taxonomy): domain Eukaryota; kingdom Metazoa; phylum Chordata; class Mammalia; order Rodentia; family Cricetidae; genus Peromyscus; species Peromyscus melanophrys. The sequence continues at coordinate 2,660 of CABHPR010106258.1, forward strand.
ATATATTCTAAATACTTTACATAGAACAACCGCTTAGGTTGCTACCATTACTAGACCCATTTTCAAACAAGGAAACCCTGGCCTAGAGAGACTAATTTAGGGCACACAGGAAGTAAGGGAAGGAATCGCGACTGGTACCAAATGACTCAAAACCTGTGCTTCTTATGACATAGCAACTAAAGTAGTCGTGATCTTTTATTCTCATACGAGACAAGTGTGATTGATTCATTCCCCTCTTCTGAGCATGAGGGAAACCAAGGAAGGCGGTTACTAAAAGACAAACAAACAAAAAACTTTACAATTTTTTTTTATATTGAAGAAAACAGTTATGAAACCAAATATTAATGTTTCTTTTGCATAATTTTGGGCACACGACAGGAGTTCAATAAATATTGTATTGTCTTGGTGATATAATGATCTTTTTATATCAGTTAGCCTCTACAGGAAAACAGAAGCCCTCCAGCACCTTCGAACAACAAGAGCATAGAACAGGAAACTGATGTATTAGGCACCGCATGCTGCCATAACAACAGAGCTGACCGAGTGGTTTAAAAGGCAGACTTTCTTAGCTTTCTGGAAGCTGAGAATTTTAAGGCCGAGGTGCTGGTGGATCCAGTTCCTGGTGAGGACTCTTCCCTGCCTTACAGACAATGCCTTCTTGCTGTGTCCTCGTGTTGGGAAGGGGGATAAAAAGGGGTGGAGAGCATGTGGTCTGGTATGTTTTTCCTAGAGGACAATGATGCTCTCAGTTCCAAGTTCTACCCCAAGACCATATTTGACGTGGATGACTTCCTTATTCAAATACTTCCACAATGGGAGTTAGGGCTTTAAAATAGGGAATTTAGGGAGATAGAACTCATTCCGAGTCAACTACTTACATAGATGGTGGGGAAAGTATACCCAGTCACATGGAAATGTGAGGTAAACCGCAGATTAGCAGCAGGAAGACATTGCAAAGGATGGAGATAACGCAGAGATCCAGAGTTGTGTGGTAGAAGAAGGAACCAAGAGGAACCACAGAGGAAGGATTTGACTAGCAGGATTAAGATCCCTGGAAGTCACACAGCAGCATAACCTTGCTTCTGTTTCACCAACCCCATTCTTTTGCCATCCCCACCCCCACCCCCACCAGCAGAATTCACCCACAAACCAGAGAGAGCTGGGAGGACAGCCCCCACTGATGCAATGCATAGCTGAGACTCGGGGAACCTGACTGAGGGCAGAAACGGAGAACATCATCTTAACAAAGTCCGACTTTGAGAAAAGGCACACAGGTGCTTAACTTTCGGAGAAAAGAGCACAAACATGATAAAAATAATAATGCAGAAATTTTAGAATCTGTATGAGAAATGGTGCAGTTTCTCCCATTTTTTTCCCCCTCTTGGCTAAAGTTGATGGTATTTCAAGGACAGAGAAGACCTGAGAGCAATTGTTTTTAATTGGGGCCATTTTCCCCTGAGGGGATATTTGTCAATGTCTGGAGACAGTTTTGGTTATCGGCACTGTGAGTGGAAGAGGGTGTTACTGGCATCTGGTGAGCGGAGGCTAGGGATTCTGTCACAGTCTACAGTGCACGCGAGCTTGTCCAACAGCTCAAACTATCCAGTCCAAAATGTCAGTTGTGCTGTGCAGGGTGGAGAGAGCCTGATTAGCCAGCCAGCCATCTGTGAACAATAGCAACAGCAGCCTCACCTGGAGACAGACTCCTCAGCATGCATTAAAGGAAACCAGATCCTGGCAAGAGCTTTGACAACTTGTTAGCTTTGCGACCTTCACAAGTCACTTGAATTTCCTCTTCTTTAAGTGACAACTTTTGTCAGGAAGACATTAAAATTTCCAGACATTACTCTGCTGAAATGTGTCCAGGCTTCTGCTTTGGCTGTTTTAAAATATTTATTTTCTTTTGATAATTTGCTTGCTTTTTAATTTTTTTTTTTTGCTCTGGATGTGATTATAAAGGATTATAAAGTTTTTCTTCCCTGAATGATGTTAAATTCTGATTTCAAAATAAATTCATTTTTTTACTTCTTGGCTCCAAGATCAAACCAGAATATTATAAAATGTATGGAATTTTATTAATTACTTAAGAATCATAGCAAGAACAAAATGAAAAGAATTTTCCCCCACTAAACTGTTAATTCAATGAAAATGGAAGTGTTTCTCCAATTCAGAGAAGTATAGGTATTATTTTCCATTATGTTTAAGATTATACATGGCACTAATTTGGATACATGAAATGCAAGTAAACGCTTGGACATGTTTCTCAAATCTGCTCACTTCTCTGTTTCTCTTCACTACCATCCTATTTTCAGGATCTCTCCTGAAGTGAAATCATTGCAATAATTACCTCTTAAAATAATTTATTTAGTATTCATTTATGTGTAAGTGCCTGTTCATTTATGTGTATGTGCCTGCCGGTGCCCATGGAAGATAAACATGGGTGTTGGGTTCCCTGGAGCTGGAGTTCTGGCTAGTTTTGATCTGTTTGATATGAGTGTTGGAAACTGGACTCTGGTCCTCTACAAGCTCAGCAAACATTCTTAACTACTGAGCCATCTCTCCAGCCTCATGGCAATAATCTCTCCATAGGCTTTTCCACACTTATTTTTACTTCCTTCAAATCCATTGCCTTTGGTGGCACTGGAGCCATCTGCCTGGAATACAAATGTTACTATGTCATATTCCACACTCAAGTTCTGAGATATGTTTATGGTCTCCTAGAGCTTACAAAGCTCTTTGTCAGAGCCATGTCTGTTTTCCCTGCTCCTCTCTAGGCTCTTTTCCATGGACACCCCCCACAAGCCTTCTCATCTTTACCTGGTCCCCACACTGTTAATGACCATCATATCGTTTAGTCGGGATCCTTTAGGTCTAGCTGGAGTCTCACCTTCTGAAAGGGTGCATTTCTGAGTCCAATCAAGACTAAGTTAAGTTTTCCATTTAAATACCCAAGTCCTCACATGTCTTAGCTATTTTTGATCTGTATTTAATTATTAGACTTTTTGATGGCTCCTGGGATCCTGAATTGAATGTGTATAACAGATCCTAGCATGGTAACTAGGATGCAATAGCAGCTCAGTCAATATACACAGTTATTATTATTACCTGGTCCATTTGAAAGAAGATAGCCATGCTGTCCTTAAAGACAGTTCATTGAAGATCAGTGTTTACTTACAATCATATATATGTATAGGTATATATACTATACACATATATAGCTAGTATTATAAATAATACATATTATATAATATATATTCTCTATATTACTTATTATATATAACTAATATATATTTAACATATAAAATATTCTTTGAAAGAATTCAAACTCATTCAGGTCTCACAACAACTCTGTTACTAAAGCTATTCTTAGTGTTCAGAGGGGGAAACTGAAATATGGGGAAGTTAAGCAAGTCATTCAGTGTTACATTATTAAGGTTCCCTGGTCCCATGTTACGTTATTAAGCCACAATACATATCCTGGAAAAAAGATGCTTTGATTAAAATTTGAGTTTTTGATTCTTTCCAGAGAAGCCAAATTGCTGGGGATATTGTATGAACATCTGGTCACGTTGACAGAGTGCCATAAATGCAATGGACTGTCTTCCCCTCTCCTCACTCTTCGACTACATACATGTATGTCCTATCATGACGTTTACCATGCACTTGTTTCTGAGCCCACATCTTTTATTTGAGGAGGACCAATTTGAAAAATGAAATCCGTTTTTTCTTACCCATTTGCTCTACCCATTTATAGCTTGATAAGTAGTAGATGTTTGCCCAAATAATGTCTTCTGAATGAATAAGAAGAAATAGATTTTACATTCTAAAAGACATTAAAATGACCACATCCATGAATAACAGTTAACAAGGTATGTCCCTCACAATCAATTAATTTGAATCCAAAAAGAAGATGAGAATATAGTGTTATTTTCCATGAGAGGAGTTTGTTTAGTTACTATTTACATCTCCTTCTTCTGTTACAATGAATGGCAACTACAAGCTGCAGAATCTGTGAGCAGATTCCTTAAGTTTCCAACCGTGGCTTCATCAGCCAGCAGCTGAGTGGTGCTGGACGTGCTCATGTCTCTGTGACTCATCCAAGAACTGAGAATGAAGAGAAGTCTCTACAGAGCTGCTGTGATATCAACTAAGATAACACATGCAAATTGTTCAGTACATACAATATGGTCAACACTCAATAAGTGTCAGTGTCTACAACATCATGATTATACAAAGTATTACAGTTAAATTATTTCAAAGACATGTTTATCAAATTTTGGTTTTTATTATGAACCTCCATTAGACTTCAAAGAAAGCTTGGAGCCATCAGTAAATAACTTCATCTTCAAAGCTATGTGATTTGAAATGGATTTTGACAACAACTCCTCCAGAAAAGGATAAATCCTCTGGTCAGAATTTCATTCCAAGGCTGCCCGTCTGAAAGTGTGTGAGGTAGTGGAACCTAACAGACAGAACAGAGACAGGGGCCAGGAGCTGAACCTTAGCATGGGAAAGGCGGTACATTGTGATGCTTAACAGCCTGTGTGAGGATGAGCAGAGAGAGGGCAGGATGGGCTCTGCTGACAAGCAGAAACCTAAATATGTCACATGGGCTTAATGCAATCAGCACCAATTGTGGCAAAGCCAAGAGCAATAACCAGCTGAGCCGGGCATGGCACCACACCTGGCTCACCGGGTCTCCAAGAGTAACTGTGACACTTTTTCAAGTGATTCCAATAGAACAAGCTGTTCTCTGCAGAAATTGTGATTTTTGGAAAACAGGTTAGGGTTCTTGGCAAAACTGAAGATGAAAACTATTGGGAATGTTGTAAACAACCAAGAAAGTATTAATTAGTCCATAAACAAAAGGCATAATAATTGACAGCTGAACTTTTTGGTTAAAAAAAATCAACATTAATACAGAACTGGGAAAGTAACACATACTAAGCCAAACAAGTACTCTGAAATAAAATAAGTGTATATCTGAAATCAAAATGTGTATAATGATGGATAATGAGCATTAGAATGTGGCCAGTACTTGCTGAATTAAGGGTGAAAGGGTCTCATGGGCCTAAAAGCTGGCACTGTGCTTTGTAAATTGGGCCTTGGCTGGCTCTGTGTGATGCTAGCTAAATCTCCAGTTACCCCGCCCCCCTTTTTAAAATCTTAGATAATTATCCCTTAGTGGTTCAAAAATCTTCACTTTGGAAAGTGCTTTCAAAAGAGCCAAAGATCTTACAAATCCTTAGATAGAAGAAACAAGTTTCCGAAAGAAAAGTCAACTTTCTTTTCTGGAACACATTCAGCCATAAAAATAAATCTAAAAATATCTTGGAAACAGCATATATTAAGGGAACTATAAACCAGAACTTTTATTTTCCTTACCACCTAGCTTACTTTCACATGTAATTATCTTTATAGGCAAATGGTAGTCATTTTGCTGGTTAAGCATGAGGAAATGTTATATCTAGTTGGGGGAAGGAGAAACAAACAGAAGTTATGTATGGTTAAGAGACTACTAAGTCAGCAAAGGAAAATGGCTGTTCACATTTTTCTTCCCTCACATTCAGGAATTATATTTAAATGTTGGATTGCTTGTTGTCATGGATTAAAATATTGGTAAGACAATTAAAATTCCTTGTACAGCCAGGAGTAGTGGTGCACGCCTTTAATCCCAGCACTCCAGAGTCAGTGAGTTCAAGTCCAGCCTGGTCTACAAAGTGATTTCCGGGGGTGAAGAAATGGCTCAGCATCTAAGAGCACTGGCGGTTCTTCCAGAGGTCCTGAGTTCAATTCCCAGCAATTGCATGGTGGCTCACAACCATCTATAGTGGGATCTGATGCCCTCTTCTGGCATAAAGGTGTGCATACAGATAGAGCGCTCATACATAAAATAAATAAATAAATCTTTAAACAAACAAAGTGATTTCCAGGACAGTCAGAGCTGTTACACAGAGAAATCCTATCTCAAAAAACAAAAACAAACAAAAAATTCCTTGTACAACTTATTTAATCATCATAAGAAAATGAAATGGCCAGGAAAGAGGATGGGGACAAGAGGAGATATTTCTACAGTAGATTCCAGCTCTTGGTCATTCTCAACCCTAAGTACTCTACAAGAAATGTCTCAGTTCCAATGACTGGGTCCTGTCCCTTGAGATTTTGAAGTAACTCATGGTAAGAGTGTGAAGCTGAGTTGTGAACAGTTCACTTCAGGAAACCCATAGAAATTGTTAAAAGGTTTCTGCTCTTCACATATTTGTTCCCTTTTGTGGTTAAATTCCATACAGTCTTTCAGGGTCATATTTGTGAAGTACCCAAATTCCACTTATGATAACCCAATTAATTTGAAACACACCCCTTCATTCTTACATATTTCCTTACTCTTGAACCTGTTTAAAAATCTCGCAGATGCCATAGCTTCCTCCTTGTCCTAACTTCAGAGTGGAATTCGGAGCAGCTGATTGAATGTTTCTTTGCTACACAGGCTCTAACAATATAAAGCTATAATTTCCCAGCACCACACAGTAGTCTTGCACTGATCTACCTGTCATTGTTCTGTCTGACTCAGAACGATCTTCTGTCTCTGACTTGAATCTTTGCCTCAGATGCGCCCATGGAAGAAAATATAGCAGCCTACTTAATAAAGTCTCCAGTATTTCTCTTAGGATGGTAAACTGGTCCTCATCTTTCCTGAGGTTTAAATTGTGTCTCTTCACCATCTATTCCCTGCACCTCAGTCCTTTCTCCATCAGACCATTTGAAGCTCCCAGAATCAAAGACGATTTTTATAAAGCCACCTGCTATGGTTTGGGTAACTGTTCCCCCATGGCCCATATGTTAAAGACTTGGTCTCAATCTTGGCCTGTGGGAGGTAGTGGAACTTCTTTTAAGAATTGGGGCCTCATGGCAGGTCTTCTGGTCTTTAGGGACACATTGTCAAAGGGAACTGTTAGATCCCAATGTCTTTCTTTCTCTCTCATTCCCCACCACAAAGTAATCAGGCCGCAGCTGTCACACAATTCTACCATGATGACCTATCTTGCCACAAGCCCTGAAGCCAGACCATGGGCCCAACCTCCAAAATTCTGAGCAAACGTAAATCTTTGCACTTTTGTAAGCAGATTATTTTAAGTATTCTGTTACAGTACTCGAAGGCTAACTGTAGTAGAATATTTTAAGGTGTGTTACTTTTGTTTATGCTGCATTTGTTTAACTCTGTGAAGCTGTGTTACTGTGTCTGTGTAAAACACCTGTTGGTCTAATAAAGCACTGGCCAATAGCAAGGCAGGAGAAAGGACAGGCGGGGCTGGCAGGCAGAGAGAATATATAGAAGGAGAAAATCTGGGAGAGGAGATCTAAGATCTAGGAGCCAGAGAAGGAGGAGGACGTCAGGGGCCAGCCACCCAGCCATACAGCAAGCCACAGAGTAAGAGTAAGACTTACAGAAGTAAGAGAAAAGAAAAAGCCCAGAGGTAAAAGGTAGCTGGGATAATTTAAGTTAAGAAAAGCTGGCTAGAAACTAAGCCAAGCTAAGGCCGGGCATTCATAATTAAGAATAAGCCTCTGTGTGTGATTTATTTGGGAGCTGGGTGGTGGCCCCACAGAAAAGAGCAAAAACCTCCAACAACAGCTAACCACTACAATTGCTATAGGTTTGCTTCCATGAAACAGTTTCTTGTCTATGGATAAAAATGGTCATAAATAGTATTTACTTGTCAAAGTCAAATGTAGGATTTTTGGTAATGGTAGAAATCTTTTTTTTTTCTCATTTTTCTTTTTTTCTTTTTTTTTTGGTTTTTCGAGACAGGGTTTCTCTGTGTAGCTTTGCGCCTTTCCTGGAACTCGCTTGGTAGCCCAGGCTGGCCTCGAACTCACAGAGATCCGCCTGGCTCTGCCTCCCGAGTGCTGGGATTAAAGGCGTGCTCCACCACTGCCCGGCAGAAATCTTCTTAACATAGTATAACATTTTAGCAGCCAACAAAGGAGCCATGCCTGTACATTCAAGTCCATGTGAAATGAATCTGTTGTGGAATATTACTTTAACTATGTGATGGTGTGTTACGTTTGTTTATGCTGCCTTTGTTAACGATGTAAAGATGTGTTTCATTTGTTTCTGCTGCATTTGTTTATTTATGTAAAGATGTGTTACATTTGTTTCATCTTGACTGCCTCAGGTACCTGGTTGGTCTAATAAAGAGCTGAATGGCCAGTAGCTAGGCAGAGAGAGGATAGGCGGGACTAGCAGGCAGAGAGAATAGAGAGGAGGAGAAATCTAGGCTCTAGAGAGAAGGAGGAGAGAATGAGGGAGAAAGGGACATGCCTGGGGCCAGAAGTCAGGCTGCCACCAGCCAGCCAGCCAGACATGAGAAGCAGTGAAAGTAAGATATACAGAAGGAAAGAAAGGTAAAAAGCCTCTATGGTGATATTTTATTTGTGCTGAAATGTGATTTTATTTGTATGCTAATAAATAAAGTTACCTGGGGGTCAGAGCTAATAGCAAGCCATAGCAGAAGTCTGGCAGTGGTAGCACATGCCCTTAATCCCAATCACATGACAGGCAGATCTCTGTGTGTTCAAGGACACCACCAGCATGGAGACACACGCCTTTAATCTCAATACCAACCATAGAAGACCTGGAGGTCTGTATAGACAGGCAGTGACGAGGAGGTCATGTGGTTGGGTTTACAACCAATGGGAAGGCAGAACAGAAAATCAATAAAATGACAGATACACAGGAAGTAGGTCTCTTTCTGGGGGAAGGATAGCAGCGGCAGCGAAGGGTAAGAAGGCGGTTTTAAGTCTCAGCTCTTCGTTACTGCTCTGACCTCTTGGGTTTTTAACTCTGCTTTTGGCTCTGTGTTTCTTATTTAATAAGACCGTTACATCTACAAGCCTCGAGGCAAGACGTAGTTGAAAAGAAACAGGTGAAGATATGAGAGCTGGTGGGACAAGCATAAGATAAGGCCGAGCATTCATAACTAATAAGAAGTCTCCATGTCATGACTTGGGAGCTGGTTGGTAGCTCAAAAGAAGTCCTGGAACATGAGTCTAGATCTGTGCCTTTCTTTGGCTGACAAATTCTGTTTATTTCTCAATATTCAAAACATATCTGACAGATCGTGCCGTGAAGCAAATAATCCAAGAGATGGGATGGGCTCTGCTGGAAGCCTAATTCCAGACAGGTCCCATAACCTGGGATGGACATGTCAAGTTGGCGCAGCAAAGAAACTATGACCACCTGTTTCAAACAAGTGGCCCTGGACAGCCTGGGCCATTTTTGTTTATACAGTTTCAATAGTTTGCAGGAACAGTTTTACAATCAAATTTGTTT
>CABHPR010106259.1:0-12668 GCA_902168415.1 Peromyscus melanophrys
CCAGGCCCGGGGATGTACCTGAAACCCTGGGTTCAATCCCCAGCACACTTTAAAAGCTGTCATGGTAGGATGTACCTATAATCTCAGCACTTGGGAAGAGGAAGCATGAGGATCAGAAGTTCAAAGGTTATCCTGGAGAGAGAAGGAGAGGGAGAGAGAGAAGGACTCACTAACCGTCTTGCTCCAGGCCAGGCTAGTGGTGTGGAACTCCTTGATATAAGCCTGTAGTTCTGTCCAGATACTCAAGTAAGCTTTGACCCAGTCCACATGCTTCTTATCCCTGGGAAAGTTCAAAAAGAATTTCAGAGTGTGATAGTGACTCCAGACCCCTCCTGCCCATGGGCTCACATCCTTCTGCTGGGGCATTTCTTAGGCTCTGCTCATGGCAGCTTCCCTATCATCATTAACAGTTTCATTTATAAATAATTAAGTTTAATTAATTTATTTTATGTGTACGCGTGTTTTGCCTACAAGTATATCTGTACACCATGTGTATGCCTGATGCCGGAAGAAGCCAGACTAGGGTGTTGGATCCCCTGACTGGAATTATATATGGTTGTGAGCCTCCATGCGGGTGTTGGGAATCAAAGCAGAGTCCTCCCCAAGAGCAGCCAGTGCTCATAACTCCTGAGCCATCTCTCTAGCCTCTCATCAATGATGTTTTTCTTAAAAACAAAAACAAAAAACTGGGCAAAGTGGTGCACACCTTAATCCTAGCACTTGGGAGGTAGAGGAGGTGGATCTCTGAGTTCAAGGCCAGCCTGATCTACAGAGTTGAGTTCCAGGACAGCCAGGGATACATACAGAAACCCTGTCTCAAAACAAAAACAAAACCAAACAAAACAAAATGTAAGAACCAAAATCAAACCTTCCCCTTCCCCTAATGAGACCGAACTCCAGGAGGACGGGGCGCTGGCTTGATGGCAGCACTGTTTATCAGTGTTTTTGTTAGGACCAGAAATGTGGTTTTCAAAATATACCACAGGCAGAACGGAGCAGTGAAGTGGTAAAAGCAGGCATTTGTGCAGGAGCCACAGTGGAGCCAAGATGGCTCAAGAGCTGCCATGGAACTGAGGGACTGCAGGAGCCCAGTGCTCCTGTCAAAGCAGGCTCCCAACTGAAGATGTTTCTTTAAGAGGAAACCATCAGCCGGGCAGTGGTGGCACACACCTTGAATCCCAGCACTCTGGAGGAGGGGCAGGCGGACTTCTGAGTTTGAGGCCAGCCTGGTCTACAGAGTGAGTTCCAGGACAGCCAGGGCTACACAGAGAAACCCTGTCTCAAACCCCCCCCCCCAAAAAAAGGAACAATCAGTGTTTATTATAGAAGATACACTGCACTGTGTCTAGAATAATCCCTTCTCTTTCTAAATGGTAGCTGGAAGACTCTGTGATTACTTAGCCCAAGACCTAGTTTCGTCAGCTATAAAATGATAGGGTAAATTCCAAGCAGAGTATGGGGTAATTCCAGGCTGCTAGAAAGATTAAAGAAAGTGTGTGGTATTGTGGACACATTTCACACAAATGAAGGTTTATTTCTTACACAACTAGTCAACAAATGTCTACTGACTGATCGTGGTCTGGACAGCTATAGAGCTAGTAATTGTAGTCACACCAGCTCAAAATTAGCAATAGAGAAAGAAGTCACTTGGGACTGGCCCGATTATGTGGTTAGAACGCAGTAACCCCCTTACTGAACACCAGTGTTGGCTAGGCAGCCTTGTTGTCACTTTATCTGAATACGTGAATATGCAAGTCAAGTTCTAGTGAAGTCCCACTGACCCCTTTGCCACAGTACCACTGCTGAGACGTAACAACACAAGAGCAACATCTGATACAAACAAGCAACTTCTGGGGTTGGAGAGATGGCTCAGTGGTTAGGAGTGGTGGCTGCTGTTCCAGAGGACCCAGAGTCAATTCTCAGCACCCACATGGTATCCCACAAGATCTGTAAATCCAGTTCCAGGAGATCCTAAGCTCTCTTCTGGCCTCTGAAGGCACCATGCATATACAAAGTGCACATATTTACACACAGGCAAAACACCAAAACAGATAATAATAATACAGTATTTAAGGGGGGGGGGGGCAACTTAAAGGGCATTAATCCGCATTACCTCCAGCATAACCCCTAAACCTGGGAGACTAAGGACTAAGAAACTGAAGAGCGTCTGCCATTCAGAGTGGAAAAAGAAAGGGAAGCGGAACTAGTTCCTGCTTGCAAATGCACTGTCTATGAGCCAGGGTCCACCGAGCTTCCCACAGAACAGCAGCGCTGAGGTGAGAGAGGCAACACAGAAGCCCTCCAGGGAGCAGCCAGCTGTGCCTGCCCTGTCCCCAGACTCACACATCTTTGTACTCCTTGAGCACTCGGTTTGTGTAAAACATGGCAGCATCAGTCATCTCTTTCACAAAGGGGCCGGGTTTTGCAGCCTGTGGAGGAAGAAGCAGTCGGTGACTGAGGGCCTCTGCCGCTGGAACTCCTTGACCTGCTTAGTCCCCCGCTTCCCTCTTACCAGAGCCACCCAGCCCAGAGCCTGGATGCTTTCACTGACAGCTGACAAATGATTGAAGAACTTGCTGCCTCGGTTCTTCTCCCGGAAGGTTATAACTTCTTGGATCTGCTCTGAGATGGGTGCCAACAAAGCAGAGAGCTTATTCTACGAGAGATGAGAAATGACTGTGCTTAGGATTTCTGTAAAAGCTACAGATGCTGACCAACCTTGATTCTGAAGGCAAGCTTTCCCCCTCTTTAGAGACAATATTCTATGTAGTCTAGACTCCAGGATACTCCTGCCTCAGCCTCCCAGATGTTGAAAGTATAACCATGTGCTAAAACACCTGATGATGTAAGCATTTGTTACGGTCTATCTACAGTGAGCACACAGGTAAATGCTGTATCCCTCCCGCCTTGAATCATGTGGCTAAGATACTGCTCACATCCTTCCTCTGCATAAAGTTTCAACTACTCAGGAGAGACTCTGTGCTCAACATCCATATTCTATACCAGGAAAGCCTACCATTCAGGCCACTTGTCTCTTTTCTGACCCCCTAATAGATAAAGGATGCCACTTTATTTTTGTCTCTTCACTTACATTCTCTTTTTCCACCTATCCAAATGCTTCATGAGCAGCCCTGCTACCCCAGCCATGGCATGCTTCTCTATCATGTGAAAATAGAACCAGTCTTGACACCATACCACACACCACACTGCGAACTACCACTGGACCCAAGTATGTTCTTCCTTTCCTTTGTTTCTCTGGGAGACAGGGTCTTATGCAGCCCAGGCTGGTCTTTATGTAGCCGAGGATAACCTTAAACTCCTCCTGATTTTCTGTCTCTACCTCCCAAATGCTAGGATTAAAGGTATACTACCAAGCCTGGTGTAAATATGCTTTTCTTTTCCTGTTAATTTTTCAAAGGCAAGGGCTTTGTCTGAGTTCTCCTTTGTCCTCCATGTACCATGAGCCACACAGCAGCTGCTGAATGGATGAACCTCGTGTTTCCATTTTTTGATTCTACCTTCAAAACTAGGTTTCCTAATCATGTCAGTTCTCAGATCCTACATGTACACAGTCTAATGAGAAGTGTGAAAACTTCTTCTCTAAAAGCCCAGTCAGTAAATATTTGTTCCCAGAAAACTTCATTTCCAGCTGGGCGGTGGCCACGCCTTTAATCCCAGCAGTCGGGAGGCAGAGACAGGCGGTTCTCTGTGAGTTTGAGGCCAGCCTGGGCTACAGAATGAGTTCCAGGACAGCCAGGGCTGTTTCACAGAGAAACCCTATCTCAAAAAAAAAAAAAAAAAAAAAACAACACAACAAAACACACAAAAAAACTTCATTTCCATACATGGGAGACAGGTCAGATTGGGTTGCAACTTGTAGCTTTGCTAACGCTTGGTCTAAAACATGACAATGTCTCAGCTGCTTTATTTATTTGGGAAAGTATGAGCTTGGAGAAAAGATCTAGATAAAACTCCCATCACTCAAGACAGATATTTCAATTATCCTGCATTATTTTCACATTACTTAGGCTTGACACGGATCAAGTGTTTAATTTTAGCTTTAGCAGGAAGACTTGTTTTATAATCTTCTACGACTAAGAAAGCCTAAGACAGAAGACTCTTTCCTTCTGAGAAAACTCTCATTTCTCTCATTTAACTTTCCACATCTTGTAGCGCACAATGCTGAAGTACAAGTTAAAGGAAGACTCTGAGATCAGTAAAGGATAAGGGGAGTCACAGTTCCAGAGGCTTGGGTGCTCCACCACAGCCTTGCCCACCTATCATAAAACACCAGAGCCACCTGTTTGCTGACAGAGGCAGCAGCGTCCCAGGGGCAACTCAAGTTAGAGACAAAATGACAGAAAACAAAAGTCACCAGGGACCCGTAGCTACCCAAGGCACATTCCCACGAGGGCTCTTGATTCGGAATGACTGTATATTACCACGAGTATGATAGGTCTATTACAGCATGTTGTGACCGCCTCTTGGAAATTTCTCAGTTTGCCTTGAGCAACAGAACAAACTAAACCACCTAGTAATGAACTTACACCGGCTGGCTGCTGGCACTGAGAAGCTGTAACCAGGAGAGCTCGCTCCAACTTCAGGCCTGTGTGGACCATCTCCGCCTGCAGGAAGAAACAATCAGCTCTCCATGCCACATGACAATGGAGAGGTCCTAATCAAGTAGAACCTGAAACCTCCATGTCACAGGCCCTGACAGTATCTAAGCCCTCCATGCTGTCTGCCTCATGTATCCTAGAGTCCAGGGACTGATACCAGAATCACATTTCCTATTGTTCTTGTTGGAACTTTCAAAGACAAATAGCCAGAGCTGGAAATGAGGATAATTACGACTTGTCTTAGGTGAAGGTGGGTTAGTGAGTTCACATGAAGTGCTTTGGGATTTGTTTGGTGAGGGGCTCTGTGAATGCTAGGCAAACACTCCACCACCGAGCTAATAATACATCACAGCCCCACATAAATTTGCTTAAATTTATTTTTATTTTTATTCATGTATCTCTGTGTGCATACCTCACTGTGTGCAGATCCCAATGTAGGCCATAAAAAGGTGTCAGATCCCCTGAACTGGAGCCGTAAATGGCTGTGAACCACCTGATGCTGGTGCTGCCAGAGCAGCATCTCTCCGGCTCCTTACTCTTGATGTTTTGAGATGGGGATCTTACTTTATAGCCTGCCTAAGTAAACCTTAAAACTGTGGCATCCTCCTGCCTTAGCCTCCCAAGACTAGGAAGACAGGTGGGAGCCACTACATGCAGCTGGATTTGTACTTTCAAAGATAAAAGTGACATATGTTTTGAAATGTTTTTCAAGGGGCTGGAGAGGGCTCAGCAGTTAAGAGCAGCAGCTGTTCCTCCAAAGGACCCAGAGTTAATTCCTAGCATCCACTGTGGCTCACACCATCTGTAACTCCCACTTCCAGGGGATCTGATGCCCTCTTCTGGCCTCTGAGGGCACCATGCATGCATACAAGTGGCATACAGATGTGCATGAAGGCAAAATCTGGATGCATAAAAAAATGTTTTTAATTTCTTTAATTCTTTTTCAAATGTTACAGAACTGTCCGAAGTAAAAAATATAACACCACTCCCCCACGGTGACTGGCAAGTCCCAGCACTACTCCACAGAGCTTAGAGCTCTCATACACTGCCAACAGCTAGTGTATAAGGGGCTCAGGGCCAGTTAGAAGTCCTAACCGTAGTTACTGTTTAGAAATGATCATTCAGTGCACCAGCAGAAAGGTGCTGGGCCCCAGAAGAGATACAGAATAATGTATATGTGAGGGTGGGATGCGGATGTGAGGGTGGTGACAGTGTAGGAGGCGGTGCATGAGGGGACGTGGGTGGACAGGCATCTGTCATTGCCTGTTCCTTTCTCACAGGGGACTGTAAGTGTGAAAGTAACCCATATTAGCATAACTAATAACTATCAAGCATGCTTTTGGAAATGCTAAGTCAGGATAATGATTCTTTTGAATAAGCCCACCCTCCGCTTGGTTATGTAACATGAAGATAAGACCGCTAACACATTCTTCACCACAAAGATGAACACCGCTGTATTCTATGAACAAGCAAGCTTTCTCAAAGAAACACACAGAATATGTAATAGAAACAGGAGGCCTAGGGAAATGAAACCATTGCTGTGCCCGGACCAAGGCAAGTAGAAGAAAAGGAGCCTGGATGCTCCAGAGGGCTTAGCTGAGGGTGAAGGAGAGGTGAGGAAACCTGCCAGGCCTTAAACAGGAAGAAAAGAAAGACCCCATCTCCTTACATGTTTCTGTACGTCTCCCCCTATCTCCTTACTCATCTTCAAGTACTCTGCCACGGGATTGGCAAGCAGCGAGTCAAATGCTTGCACATACGGAACTGCTCCTGGGGAAGGAAGGCAGACACACAATAGGAAGAATCAGTCACGCAACAGAAGGATTAAAACATGCGTGGGTGATGTGTGAGCTGGCACGTATGCGGACGTCAGATGACTACTTCAGGTCTCTGTCCTTGCCTTCTGCTTTGACACAGCATCCCTTCTTGTTCACGACGGCACACACCTGCTGATGAGCCCGGCAGCTTCCCGGGAGGCTCCTGTCTCCGTCTCCTGACTCAACACAGGAGCACTGGGATTATAGACACATACTACTGTGTCCAGCATTGAGTGGGTTCTGTGGATCGGAACTCAGGTTTTCGAGCTTGTTTGGCAAGCACTTAACGGGCTGAGCTATCTCCCCAGACAGGAGATGTTTCTTGACAAGTGGAAAGCCAAGGAGACACAGTGCACAGGAAACTAGAGCAGCAGTCGGGCAGCAGAGCTGTCTCTAACACGATCACTAACTGCCTCTGTGGCATCCTTACTCTCCAGGCTCAGTGTTCTTCATCTATCGAGTGAAAATAAATACAACGAACGATCCTCCAGGGTTCCTTTCAGCTCTAACATTCTACGTGTCAGTTACTGTATAGGCAAATGGTTAATTGGCCAAATCATTTAGAAATAAGAAACTTTGATATCATTTGGCATTTGACAGAATGACTGAAGTCATTCTGCTAAAGGGCAGGAAACATCACACAAGCAGGAAGTTCTTGTGTTAAAAATTACTTAACCACAGACCTCCCTGTGCCAAGTCGCTTCCTTCCTTATCTGTTCACAGGAGACGAACTACCTACGGTAAGTCTGGGAGGTAGGCTCCCGGGACAGAAAGACTAAGGCAGGGGCAACTCAGAGCACCCCACCGGGTCTGGCTTACCTTTTGCAGGACTGTCTCCATAGCCACAGTGCATGTCAGAGGTATGTGACACTGCCTCCAGGCGGCCCACTGCTCTCTCCAATCTTTCTACAAGATTTTGCATGTCAGCCATAATGTTCCACCTGCTGAAACAGATCAAATGTCAGGTGTTATTTTAATATTAGACCCAATGAGGTGAGAAGGATGCCAGTTCTGTGGAACAGGATAATTTAGTAATAAAATACAGTGGGAAAGTCATCTAAAAAATTTGCAAAACCATCAGCCTTCATTAAGTAAGAAAACTACTCAGGAAAAAGTGTTCACTAATGTAAATCTTATTCAAATACCTATTGAGTACTTAGTATATACTAACAAATATTTGTGTGGGAATTTAAAATTTACAAAGTATGGTCATACATATTTTCTCAGGTTAAGCCTCCCTACAACTATGTGGAATAATTACTATACTCCTTTTTGGGGGATGGTGGGTGAGCCCAGGTCTTCATCAATGCTAGGCAAGAACTCCATCAAACTCTCAACTCACTACTATACTCTTAAAGATAGACATTTAATTTTTTAGTAACATTCAATGACTTGTCTCTAGTCGCACACTAGTTACTACATATGCCAACTTTCAAATCTCCTAATGTGTTCAATGTTGTTTCCACCCCACCCCCAACTTCCTGCTGTCTGCAGTGGGACATCACATACCAGGATAAATACCAGCCTTGTTAACTTTTTATTGACGGCAGGGCGAGGGTACTTAATGTATACGCTAACAACCACCCAACAAATAGGGAAAAAGCCAAAGATGGCATAAGCTGCAGACAGAGTGGCATGGGGTTTCAGAGAAGGGCTGAGTGCATCAGCTGGGAGGATCAGATAAGGGTATCATGAAGCTGCCATCTGAGCCAGGCTCAGAAGAGAATGGGTAGGGTCTGGATAAGCAGCCAGGAAGGAGACGACAGACCTGAAAGCTTGTTACAGACTTGTCAGAGTCCCTTCCTGAAACAGCCTCATTCACTGTCTAAGATCCTAAAGAAAGGAAGCTCCAAGAGGGGAGAAAGTGTTGGTTATCTACTTGGTTCTTACTCTACTCTTCCATCTAGATCACTATCTGGCAGGTTAGGTTGAAGGTGTGCGGTACATATTTATGAACCTATACATATCATGAAACCACAGAGGGACAAGGGCTCTGACAGTTGCTCTGACTACACACCCAAGTGTGAAACATTACCTATCTGCACCTGTACAAGGTAACTGTGACTGTAGAATTTCAGTTAAAGCCTTGACTTATATTCCAATTCATCAAAACATTCGGTAGTTCAAATAACTGAAGCGGACTAGACTCAGTGACTCCTACAACAATTATGATTCTTCCATAAATCATAGACAGCACGCCAGAATATCTACCACACAGGCCTCCGGTGCAGGAGATAAGCAGCTTGCCAGACAATACAATCCCTGTTCATTCTTCTCTGTGAGCAGCTCCTATCTCTCCGGACCCAGTCACTTGTTACCGAATGTTACTTGAGTGTTAGTGAGAAATAAATAAGTGTGAAAAATCAAAGCAACCTTTCTGTTTCCTGACCTGAAGAAGCACATAAACCTCTAGGCCAACCCCTACTCACAAGCACCAGAGACCAGGGACAGCAGACACCCACTCTCCCTCACATTAGCAAAAGCATCAATAATAGCCATCCTGCTTCCCTGTTACATTTTGGGCACTGGCCAGAGCACTCACATATAATCCACACTATAAGTCTAGAGGAAGAAACTAAATCCTAAAGCTATGGTCCATGCACAGCACTCAGCTGTATAACATGCTCTGTCACACACAAAGGCAACCAGTGTTGCCAGTGCTAATATGGAAAATACAATACACACTGTGTAAGATTGTACATGCTACCGCAGCTGAGAAAACGAATTTCATTTTATTTTAAGATTTGTTTTTATTTTACATGAATGGATGTTTTTGCTTACAAGTGTGTGTTGTTTGAATCTTAGATGGTCTTTTAAATGAAAAACCCAGAGTCAGATATCAGGGTAAAAGCTGAAAGATCAGAAAAGCAGAGCAAGTCACAGCCAACCTCACCTCTCCTACTCCACGAATCCTGACTGAAATTCCTCTAAGTCCTCACCCGAAAGGATCTCAGCTGAACGACTTTAGTTCCTGTTTCCTCACATCTTATATACCTTTCTCCGCCCTGTCGTCACTTCCTAGGATATTAAAGGCGTGTGTGTGTGTGCTTCCCAGTACTGAGATTAATGGTATGTGCCACCACTGCCTGACTCTGTTTCCAGTGTGGCCTTGAACTCAACAGAGATCCAGATGGATGTCCGCCTCCCACGTGATAGGATTAAGGGTGTGTGCCACCACTGTCTGGCCTCTATATCTAATCTAGTGGCTGGCTCTGTCCTCTGATCCTCTGGCAAGGTTTATTGGAGTACACAAAATACCACGAAAAGTGTGTCTGTGTATTATGAATGTAGATGGTCCACAGAGGCCAGAAAAGGGGGTCAGATCTCCTGCAACTGAAGTTACAGATAGCTGTGAGCTGCCATGTGGGTGGAACTGAACCCAGGTCTTCAGGAAGTGTAGCCAGTGCTCTTAACCACTGAGCCATCTCTCCAGCCCTGAACACTCACCAATCATAACAGCTTTAGGGGCTGGAAAGATGGATCAGTGTTAAGACTGCACTTCTCTTTCCGAGGGCCTGAGTTCTGTTCCTAGCACCACTTCAGACAGCTCCCAACCACCTGGAATTCCAACTTCAGGGAACTAACGACTTCTGGCCCCATGGACACTTACACTCACATACAGATACTCGCAAATACACAAAATTAAAAAACAAAATCAAAAAACCAATCTCCCTCCAACTCCCACGTTGCTAAAGATGACTCTGAATTCCAGATCCTCCGGCCTGTGCCTCCCACATGCTAAGATTACGGGCAGAATCACCCTACCTGGATAAAGCTACTATTTATAGCTACTCTCCTCCTCCTCCCTCTAACCAAATATAGAACTCTGGGGCTTTGGGGTTGTTTTGTTTTCTTTTGTGGGAATAGAGTGAGATTTGATACGTTATGGGAAAGAATGTCCAGAAGCAAAGGGACTGAGAGACAAACCAAACGACACACACTTTCCTCCCACGTGCTCAGATTACAGGTGCAAGCCACCACTTCCGGCAAGACACACTTCTCACCCTACACACTCTCTCAGGATGGTCAGGTCCACTTCTCCCTAGCCTTCAACTGCTGCTACTGTAGAAACACACCCAACCCACTCGAAAGCACCTATCTGTTAAAGACTTCAGAGCAGCACATCCAAGTCGAGCCAATCTTCCCGGATTCAGATCTTAGATCCAGCTTCCATTTAGACATCTAAACCTGGCTGTCCAGAAGGCACCTCAAACTGAAATGCAATTCCCCATCTTCCCCAGCAAGCCCCGTCCACACTGTCTCAGTGGTCCAGCACTGCCGGCAGTCACATAAATACCTAAGCTAATAACTTGGAAAGTGTCAGCCATAGAATAGTGAACAAAAGTGGTCTTTCTGGTTTTTTGTTTTGAAGAAACAGGGTCTCACTTAGAGCAAGATGGCCTCAAACTCTTGATTCTCCTGCCTACATCTTCCAAATGCTTCATGGAACATCATCCAAAATAAACACGCTACAGCCTCTATTTTGTATATCTCAAGAATAGATAGATGTCCCTTGCCTTCATCCTGATTAAAAAACAAACAAACAAACAAACAAACAAACAAACAAAAAAACCCACTAAGGCTTTGCCTTGGTTACTGCCATTAACTTCCTAGCTAGTCTCCCCTAAGTTCAGTAACATACCCTTTCTTCATCCATCTCAAAGGCAAATGTAATTAGGATGTATTTTTTATTTTGTGTAGATATGGGGGGGGGCGCAGAGGCCAGTTTTCAGGTGCTGATTTTCTCCTTCTAGATAGAAGGTTTGGGGCAGGATCTCTCAGTGTCTCTTGTGGTTGCATTGTGTATGTGATCTTTGGTTGATTCTCTTGCCTCCCATCCTGCTGTAAGAATGCCTGGATTACAGATGTGAGCTCCAGCATCCTGCATCTGGGATTTTTTTCAACATGGGTTCCAAGAATCAAACTCAAGTCAATAGGTTTGTGCAGTGTGAGATTTTTACTCACTGAACTATTGCCCCGGCCCATAAAATTAACATGTTTTTATACCGTCCAGCATTTCCCACAGCATTCAGGGTAAAGTCCAAATAAGCCTTTCCCTAAGCTAGCCTTGCATTCTCACCTGTGCTGACCTGGTTTAATTTCTCATTCCACCTATCTTAACCACACTACAGCAACCAAGACTTACTTGTATTTCCATAAAAAGCCATGTCTTCTTTCATTTATTAGCTTGGTTGCACTTTACCCTATCTCTTTAAGACTCAGATAAGATATCACCTACCTAAAATCATGCCCATTTATGTACTTTCATGATACTGTGCACTTATCTCTATCACCACACAGAGGCTTAAAATCATTTAATAACCAACAGGCTAGAGTTGGTAAGATGGCTCACCATATAAGGGCATTTGCCACCAAGCCTAATGACCTGAGTTAGATCCCTGGAACTTACATAATGGGGAAAAAAAACACTCCTGCAAGTTGCCCTTCCACTTCTATGCTTCTGTGCAGATGGACAGGGACACGGACAGATAGACAAATGGACAGATGGATGAACACACACACACACACGAACACACACACGAATACACATGCAATAGATAGATAGATAGATAGATAGATAGATAGATAGATAGATAGATAGATAGACAGATACATTCATATATACATACATAGATGTAAAAGAAAGCAAACAGACAGGGACATGAACTGACAGACAGATGGACAAACACATACAATAAATAATAAATGATGAATGAATGAATAAGTAAATAAATAAATGTAAAAGAAAGGAACCAATAGGCAATTTGCCACCCTGGGCAGGGATCATGACTTGTCTTTGTAAATACAGCATTACAAAATTAACAGAAGCTAAAAATACAGTAGGTTTCACCAGGTCTTTGGATAGATGAATATACAAATTTGAGTGGAACCCTACCTACTAATATCTAAAAACAGGCCTGGCCTCTCTCCTTCCTGTCAACTCTGTGGGGAAGTGTTTTTCCTCCTTCTTATAATTCTTTGCTTACAAAAAATAATGCTCATCTAAAAATAAATCCTGCATTCTCAGTCATAAATCACACTAATATACCAATATCTTAAAACTAAGAATCACAATGAAGTAATTTTGCTTATTAGAATATGTAATTTTAGGACCAGCAAGACGGCACAGAAGGTAAAAGTGCCTGCCACCAAGCCTGACAACCTGAGTTCAACACCCAGGACGGACACACATACACATACACACACACACACACACACACACACACACACA
>CABHPR010106260.1:0-11308 GCA_902168415.1 Peromyscus melanophrys
TGCCCTACTTCTTGAAGCTGATGGCTAATCCCTTAAAGATAACTGAGTCCTTCCTCACCCCCTCTAGAATCCATCAACTGTAAAGAGCTACACTTCAGCATCTTTAGCACAGTTTAAAAAAATTTTTTTTGATTTCTCAAGATAGGGTTTCTCTCTGTAGCCTTGGCTGTCCTGGAACTTGCTCTGTAGACCAGTCTGGCCTCAAATTCATAGAGACCCTCCTGCCTCTGTCTTTCAAGTGCTGGTACTAAAGGTCATGCACCACCACCACCTGGCTTTTATCACAGTTTTTAAGGACTCTCTTCAATAGCTTCCTGTCTGAACTGGTTTTGTTTTGTTTTGTTTTCTGTTTTTGAGGGGGATGGAGGGTGTTACAGAATCCTTCACTGTCTCTCATTCTCAATTACAAGTCTGCAGTCATCGATACCACTGCAAAAGAAGCTTCCTTGCCCATAGCAGCTGGTGGCAGCTGGGATCGTGGACATCAACCCCGTGCCTGGTAGTAGCATAAACCACAGCAGACATTACCACAGCCTGTGGCTACAGCATGGAACACAGACATCAGCATGGCCTCCAGTGGCCGGATAACACAGACCACGGCGTAACTTTAGTCCCCAGCATCTGCATGGCATGACTCAAAACCACCACCTGTAACTCCAGCTCCAAGAACTGATGCTAGAGGGAACCGGATGCGTGTGGCATATGTGCCCACCCCCATATAGACACATAAATAAAAACAAATCTTTTCTCTCTTTTTTAAAATATTTATTTATTATGTATACATCATGTATCCCTGCAGGCCAGAAGAGGGCACCAGATCTCATTACAGATGGTTGGGAGCCACCATGTGGTTGCTGGGAATTGAACTTAGAACCTCTGCAAGAACAGTCAGTGCTCTTAACCTCTGAGCCATCTCTCCAGCCTTTTTTTTTTTTTTTTAATTACTGACTGGGGCAGTGATGGTCCAAGCCTTTAATCCCAGCACTCTGGAGGCAGAGGCAGGCAGATCTCTGTGAGTTTGAGGCCAGCCTGGTCTACAGAGCTAGTTCTAGGACAGCCAGGCTTACACAAAGAAACCATGTCTCTTGGGGGAAATAAAAAAATCCCTGATTGGACTTGAGAGATGGTTTAGTGGTTAAGGGTACTTACTGCTATTGCAGAGGACCTGGGTTCAGTTCCAGCACCCACATGGTGGCTCACAATTATCCATAATTCTAGTTCCAGGGGATCAGATGGCCTCCTCTAGTGTTCTTCTGGCACCAGGCACAATTATGGTGCACAGACATACACGTAGACAAAACACATAAACAAACAAACTAACAAATAAATAATCCATCTTTGATGGGAGCCTGTGGTCCCAGCACAATGGCAAGTCCTAGGCCAAGCAACCAGGGCTACATAAGGAGACTCTGATTTGTTTAAGTCACTACTAAAATGAAATAAAAAAATAGAGGTTGGGGTAGCTGTGAAGCCCCAGGTTCAGTCTTAGCTCTGAAAAACAAAACAAAATTGCCTGGAAAGACACAATGCTACACACACAATGCTGCACAGGGAGGCACACTTCTACCCCCCCCTCTCCCCATCCAGACAGGATCTCATTGTGTGACTCTAGCTGGCCTGGGATGCACTATGTAGATCAGGCTGGCCTTTACTTCACAGAGGTCTGCCTGCTCTGCCTCCCAAGTGTGCACCAGCTGCTTCTGCCACTCTTAATCATCATAGTGCATGCATTTAGTCTTTAGTTCAGCCTGACTTCAAACCCCTGATGCTCCTGCCTCTGTTACACACTAGATGGGGATGAAGGAGGCCCTTGTCTGTACATTCCGTCTGCCAAATGGAGATCTGTTTGGCGGCTGCTCTGGTTTGAGTGTGTTAAGCAAAGGTTCAAGGCTGGCAGCCAGTGTGGCAGTGTTCAGAGGTGGTAGAATCGAACTGGGGGAGGGGAACGGTTACAGGAGGTTTGCCTTCTAAAGGGGTTGGTGTAGCTTATAGGAGACCCTGGCTAGTTCCTGAGAGTGGGGTATTAGGGCAAGCTGAATGGTTTTGTTTTTTTTTTTTCTTGTCCCCTAACCATGTGACACCCTTTGAAAATCTCTCCTGCCCTGACACCAGCCTTGTGATATAGCCCAGCAAGCCCTCCCCCAGGGCAGGACAGTTGGCAGCACCAGCCATACTCAGAGGAAGCAGCATGGACAGTACAGAGAAAGGAGGTAACGAGCCTCGAGACAGAATATAGATTAGTACAAACGGGCTAATTTAAGTTATAAGACCTAGAGAGACAAGCCTAAGCTAAGGCCAAGTTTTCATAATTAATAAGAAGTCTCTGCCGGGCGGTGGTGGTGTATGCCTTTAATCCTAGCACTCAGGAGGCAGAGCCAGGCAGTGAGTTCGAGACCAACCTGGTCTACAGAGTGAGCTCCAGGAAAGGCGCAAAGCTACACAGAGAAACCGTGTCTTGAAAAACCAAAAAAAAAAAAAAAAAAAAAAAGTCTCCATAGTCTCCTTGTTGTTATTTGTGGGCTGGCAACCAACAAGGAACTACTACTACATATGGCTTTAACGAGGGCCTTGAATATCCAAACAGGGGGTATTCAAAAAGCTAAGAAAGCTAAGAAAGTTCTAGATAAAGAGCCAGATGTGGCTTCCTAGCCCTGCAGTCTCTTAAGCCGGCCAGTGCTCCCTGGCGTACAGAGTCACTGTATCTGGGGTACACATTAGAATGAACAGCTGTTTTCTGTTCTTTTTTTTTTTTTTTTCAGAGCTGAGGACCGAACCCAGGGCCTTGTGCTTGCTAGGCAAGCGCTCTACCACTGAGCTAAATCAACCCCACAGCTGTTTTCTGTAGGCTGTCTTTTTGTCTTATTGACCATGTCTTTTGCCTTACAAAAGCTTCTCAGTTTCAGGAGGTCCCATTTATTAATTGTTGCTCTGTGTCTGTGCTACTGGTGTTATATTTAGGAAGTGATCTCCTGTTCCAATGTGTTCAAGAGTACTTCCTACTTTCTCTTCTATCAAGTTCAGTGTAACTGGATTTATGTTGCGGTCTTTGATCCACTTGGACTTGAGTTTTGTGCATGGTGACAGATATGGATCTATTTGTAATCTTTTACATGTTGACATCCAGTTATGCCAGCACCATGTTGAAGATACTTTCTTTTTTCCATTGTATAGTTTGGGCTTCTTTGTCAAAAATCAGGTGTTCATATGTGTGTGGATTAATGTCAGGGTCTTCAATTCGATTCCATTGGTCCGTACGTCGGTGTTTATGCCAGTACCGAGCTGTTTTTATTACTGTAGCTCTATAGTAGAGCTTGAGGTCAGGGATGGTGATGCCTCCAGAGGTTGCTTTATTATACAGGATTTTTTTAGCTATCCTGGGTTTTTTGTTTTTCCATATAAAGTTGAGTATTTGAACAGCTGTTTTCTAGAAGTACTTTGACCTTGAAGAATCCTCATGGAAAACAGTGATTGTTTTCCATGATTTGTAGAATTTTTGTTGTTGTTGTTGTTGTTTTGTTTTGTTTTGTTTTGTTTGGGGGGGTTTTCGAGACTGGGTTTCTCTGTGTAGTTTTGGTGCCTGTCCTGGATCTCACTCTGTAGACCAGGCTAGCCTCGAACTCACAGAGATCCACCTGGCTCTGCCTCCCAAGTGTTGGGATTAAAGGTGTGTGTCACCACCACCCGGCTCTGTAGAATTGTTTTGCTGAAGGGGCACCCCATGACTTTGGTCACAAGACACCTCAGATACTCCTGAGGCTCTTGTATTATTGTGTATTGTGAATAATACATAAGAGAGGACTAGAGTCATGGGGGCATGTGATGCTCTCCTTTATGAAGACATGTAAATTAGATTAGGGACCTTGCTATGAGGAAATACTTTTTTATAACAATCAATAAATACACCTTTGTACAGCTGTTCAGGGTTCAGTCCATCCGAGAGGCTGGACCTTCCTGCTGCCACATAGGCCTTAACATTTCACTTGGAGTCCCTTCTTTCTTCAACCAACCTGTGCTACATGGTGTACCCGGACAGGCCGGTGCTTGGTGGCATACAGAGGTGCTGGGCTACTAGCCAGAGCCAGCTGCCAGCACCAGGTGCCAGCACCATGCACTAAGCTGAAACTGTGAGGTGGCTGACATGGCAGTTTAAGATTTGTCTCATGAGACCAGAGAACAATGCAGTTCTTAGTAAAGCCTGGTCCAGACACGGGAAAACCTCTAAAAAGGTATAGTATGTTTAAGAATGTGCTTAGATGCTAAAGAAAGAAAAGAAAATGGATGTAGTCATAGAAAAAATAGTTTAAAAATAATACAGTCTTTAAAGAAAAAGTAATATAAAAAGAATCAGTCACATAAAGATGGGAAATACACAGAGTGTCTGGATCCTGTATGGTGCTTTGTTGAATTTTTTAAATGCTAATGAACAAAAAGATAATAGCTACAAAAAGACATTGGATTTTGGAAACTGCTAAATTAAACCAACCTATATATTTCAAGAATGTTTTGCAGGGTGGTGGTAGCGCACACTTTTAATCCT
This sequence comes from Peromyscus melanophrys, assembly GCA_902168415.1. Taxonomy (NCBI): domain Eukaryota; kingdom Metazoa; phylum Chordata; class Mammalia; order Rodentia; family Cricetidae; genus Peromyscus; species Peromyscus melanophrys. The sequence continues at coordinate 4,538 of CABHPR010106260.1, forward strand.
AGAACTTGGGAGGCAGAGGCAGGTGGATCTCTGCAAGTTCAAGGCCGGCCTGGTCTACTGAGTGAGTTCCAAGACAGGCTCCAAAGCTACACAGAGAAACTCTGTCTCAAAAAACCAAAGAGAGAGAGAGAGAGAGAGAGAGAGAGAGAGAGAGAGAGAGAGAATGAATGTTTTTACTTCAAAATGGAAGTCAGAAAATATGTTGCATTCGGGGAGAGGTTCTGCCTTTGTTTCCACAGGAAACAAAAAGTTATAGTTCTCTTCAAAATTAATGAAGAAATGAAGATCGGATTTGATTGAGGGGAGACCTCCTGAAAATCTTGACAATAGACATGAAAAACAAAACAAAACAAAACAAGACAAGAAAGAGGACAGGACATGTGACATAGATGATCCCTCTCCTATGGGAACAGCTCTGAGACTGGATGAGACGTGATAAATCTTGTTGGCTACAGAATTCTCATTACTTATTATTACATGCCATCCTTTCATATGGCATGGATAGAGGTTTGGGTACACAGTCCAAACAACCTATAAATTTAACGGATGCCTTTTACCTGCTCAAACATAAAACAGAAAATCATCTTTAGTTGACTTGTACCCACCACACATTCCATACTTGTGTTAATGAAAATATATATGTTACCTTTAAAACTTTGTCTGTTTTCAGAATAAAGAACCAGATACCAATGACGAGAAGTAGTCCAGATGATACAGTCTCTCAAAGTGCCTCTGTTTCAGTTTCCTCGAAGTTCTGCATCCAGTACCACTTCAAAGGCGCTAGCTGAGATGGTCCAGCTTCACAAACTACTCCAGCCAGGACTTAGATAACTCTACATTTTCCCACCACACAGAAACTAAACAAAAAATAATACAGCTAGCTCTCACAGGACTTGATCATTATCCCATTTTTTTTCAGGGTCCCCTAAAGATGCCATCAACCCCAGATATCAGGAAATAGTATAGAGAACATGACACCTACATTCCCAAGGGGTAGGGTGGGTGGTTTTTGGTCATTTGGTGGGTTACGGATGTTTATCATCATTAGGGGGGTTGGTTACAAGTTGTTAACTGGTCATGGACGGGGAGGAAATTAAGAAAAGGAGATTAGATTCAGGGATCTTTTTCTAAACAGATTAGAAAAGGGGGCTATAGAAATGATAGATGAAAGAGTAGATTATTGGATCTACTTTTAAACTAAAAAACATTAATCTCAAATATTTTATATTGGTATGGATTTTTGTATATTTGTATATATTGATACAAATTTAAGGTTATTTTGTTATATTGTATATACATTTCTACTCTTGTTTAAGATATTGTACTTGTGCAACTCATTTAAAAATGTAAAGTTTAGCTGGGCGGTGGTGGCGCACGCCTTTAATCCCAGCACTCGGGAGGCAGAGCCAGGCGGATCTCTGTGAGTTCGAGGCCAGCCTGGGCTACCAAGTGAGTTCCAGGAAAAGGCGCAAAGCTACACAGAGAAACCCTGTCTTGAAAAACCAAAAAAAAAAAAAAAAAAAAAAGTAAAGTTTATTCCTTGAAAGCTATTTAGGATAATAAAGAAATACAGGTTAGTAGTTAGTTATCTAACAATGAAATTTGTAGCCATATTAGGTATGTTCTCAAGGTCAAACAGATATATTTTAGATAGACAGTTTCCAAACACTTTAGAGACCTACAGAATATGGCATTTAAAATGTTTTAATAACCTAAGGTTTTCCATGACTGTGAGACACATCTGCTCCTGGAAGCACCAATCTACTTCAGAAAAAATGATGGGAATTGAAGAAACTCCTTATGGAGTTTACTTTCTTTGCGGCAAAAAGTTAGCCACTAGGCAAGAAACGGCCTTGCCTTGACTGCTGACAGCATGCTGTCAAAATTGGACAAGCAGGACACAAGAGAAGGTGACTGCCAAACTTTGCCAAGACAAGGTAAGATGCTCCTTCAAAATTTCCTGCTTGACAGAAAAGTCTGTCGGACATTCTAGGTCTGTAGGCCAAAGCTGGATACCCCAACATTACAGAGGAACCTTGGGTGACTGTCGAGGCAGCCAGCTGTCTCTGTCATTTCTACAGTTTTTGAAGTTGTTTGCTCTGCAATTCGTGTTTACTCAGGAGATAGTCTATCCTTCCTGGGTCTCTGATGGGGACTGAAGACAAGATAGTTATACAGTTTTCCTTGTTACCAAATTCAGAAAAAAAAAAACTTACATAAAATATGTAAAGTTTATAGGTTGAAAAACATAAAAGCTCAAGTTGATAAATCTAAGAATATGTTTTAAGCCGGGCGGTGGTGGCGCACGCCTTTAATCCCAGCACTTAGGAGGCAGAGGCAGGCGGATCTCTGTGAGTTCGAGGCCAGCCTGGGCTATAGAGTGAGTTCCAGGAAAGGCACAAAGCTACACAGAGAAACCCTGTCTCGGAAAAAAAAGAAGAAGAAGAAGAAGATGTTTTAAGGTCTAAAAAGATATTTTTAGGATGTTAATACAAGCTATGATAGAAAATGGTTTAGTATCAAACTTTGGAAAGATAAGATAAGAAAAAAAGAGTACTTTCTCCAAATTTGACAAATATAAATGGACTGACATTGTGAATGTATTTCTTACTTGATAATTGTTCTTTTTTTTTTTTTTAAAGATTTATTTATTTATTATATATACAGTGTTCTGCCTGCATGTATGGCTACAGGCCAGAAGAAGGCACCAGATCTCATTACAGATGGTTGTGAACCACCATGTGGTTGCTGGGGATTGAACTCAGGACCTCTGGAAGAGCAGTCACTGCTCTTAACCTCTGAGCTATCTCTCCAGCCCCGATAATTGTTCTTATTATATATAATTTTACTGTATTAGAGTTAAAACCTTTCCTTTTTATTTAGACAAAAGGGGGGAGTGTTGTGGGATATTTATACACTGTGTGTAAATATATTGCTGTGATTGGTGTGATAAAAAGCTGAATGACCAATAGTTAGGCAGGAGGTATAGGCAGGACTTCCAGGCAGGAGAGAACTCTGGGAAGAAGGCAGAGTCTCCAGCCAGAGGAAGAAGCATGGGCAGTATGGAGAGATAAGGTAATGAGCCACGTGACAGAACATTCATAATTAATGGGAAGTCTCGCCGGACGGTGGTGATGCACGCTTTTAATCCCAGCACTCTGGAGGCAGAGGCAGGCAGATTTCTGTGAGTTCGAGGTCAGCCTGGTCTACAGAGTGAGATCCAGGACAGGAACCAAAACTACACAGAGAGACCCTGTCTCAAAAAACAAAACAAGGGGCTGGAGAGATGGCTCAGAGGTTAAGAGCACTGACTGCTCTTCCAGAGGTCCTGAGTTCAATTCCCAGCAACCACATGGTGGCTCAAAAAACAAAACAAAAAAAGAAATCTCTGTGTCATTTTTGTGGGCTTGTAGCTGGAAGTTTCCTTGTGTTCCACCCAGCCCTGGGGTCCTACAGCTGCTTATAAAATAATCATTCAGAAGCTTATATTAATTCCCAACTGTATGGCCTATGGCAGGCTTCTTGCTAGCTAGCTCTTTCATCTTAAATTAACCCGTTTCTATTAATCTATGTATCGCCACGTGTTCCGTGGCTTTACCTGCATCCCATTACATGTTGCTCCTTGGATGGCGGTTTGGCGTCTCCCCCCACTCTCCTTTCTCCTTTCACTCTCTCTCTTGGAGTTTCCACCTGGCTCCATCCTGCCCTGCCATAGGCCAGTGCAGCTTTATTTATCAACCAATCAGAGCAACACATATTCACAGTGTACAGAAAGACATCCTGTGGTGGTATTTCATTTGTACACCCAAATAAAGCTTATCTGGGGATCAGAAGAAAAAGCCAGCCACCATATTAAATATAGAGGTCAGGCAGTGGTAGCACATGCCTTTAATCCTAGCACTAGTTAACCATAGAGGTCTGGAAGTCTGTACAGACAGACAGGAAGTAAGATGGCAGGGCACAGAAAGGCGTCTAGGAGTGAGTGTACAGGAAGTAGCTGCCTCTGGAGGCTGAGGAGTCGGTAAAGTGAGGTTGGCAGTGGCTTGCCCTATTCTTCTAATCTTTCAGTTTTCACCCCAATATCTGGCTGTGGGTTTTTTTTATTAATGAGACCGCTTAGCAATCCGTCTTACAACATCCCACAGCATGGGCTGGTGGCCAACGAGGAACTGCTATTACGGTTCTTTAACTAGGTCTCTTTGTTTTGCCATTTAAAATAGAAAATCACCTTTACTGAAAGTTTAGGATTATAACAGACAGTCCCATAAAACAACCAATTCAAAGCCAGTTCTGAGACAGTGAGCCTGCAGCACATGGGTTAATCCTCACCATCGTCTCCTTCAGCACCGCCTCTTCAACTTCCATAACCCTTCTCGAGGGCCCCAGAAAACCCTCCTTCCTCCATGTCTTCATTCACATACCAATGCAAGAAGGCACACTCGGCCTCCATCATGTCAAATGTGTGGCCGAGGAGGAGAAGCTGAGCCCGAGCATTGGTGCTGTTTTTCTCAGTCCTCTGTACCATGGCCAAGCCTCCACCTGCTACCACAGTGGAAGGATGACAATACCAACCTTGACACCAATAGGACCCTGGTCCACAGAGTGGATACTGTGCTTGGTCTTGAAGGTGGCCATGACAACATCACATCCCCACAGTGCAACAGGCACAGGTATAGTTATGGCAGCTTCGTCCTTGTTTGCGATTAGCTGCTTAGGGTGGGAGAGCGGGGGGTGGGTACCACTGCAAACTTCATCAGCGGCTGTGGGTTCCATGTTTACAAACACTGCCCTGAGAAGGTGTTAAAGGAGTGAGTCATCTCCCTCCCCAAACAGTCCTGTCAGTAAGCATCTGGTCGTCAGGCAGAATGCCATGTTCCAGGCAGTGGCGCTCCTGGCATCCGCTGCCAATGTTGACTGATGGAGATACAGTAATGGATGTGTGGTCCTTGAAGAGCGACTGAGGAAACCAAGTGAGGGGAAGAACCTCTCCTACTCAGAGAAACAGAAGAAAGGGGAACAAACTTACTAAGGTACTCCAGGGTCTCCCATTGAGAACTCACCCTCAGGACCTAGCACGGGCAGCTAGGGCTTCGGGCTGGGGACTTGTGGTGAGGATACAAACATTTAATCCATAACACCCATTCGGATTCTAAATTGAAAATTGGACTTGAGTGGAAATGGAAAAGAAAGGGATCGTCCAAGGATGTCCTTGAACTTCTACTCCCTGCCTCCACCTCTGTGCGCTGGGGCAGGCATTTGCCACCCACCTACTTTATCAGAAATAAGGTCTGGATTGATTGATTGATTGATTGATTGATTGATTGACTTTGTGGCTAGCAACCCTACCTCTCAAACTGAATGGAAACTTGGCACTGGGACTTAGAAGTCGCAGGAGACTCAAAGGGGCACAGAGCAAACTTTAGATCAGCAGCTGAGAGGGAAGCGAAAGGGAGGTCAGTTTTATTCACTGTTCTGATTATGGGAAGGAGCACTCCACGGAATTCATCTGCTGCAAATGAACGGGTTGAGTGACCCAGGGAGAGGGAAACTTGGGGGATGGAGCAAGTCCAGCAGGGGATGCCTCTAAAGGGCAAAAGGAAAGCTGGCTAAAGCAGGTGCTGGCAATCTCTGCTTCGGGAAGCTGCTCAGGGTAGGCCTTCTGAGCCAGGATGACAGAGGTGTGTATGCAGTCAGAGGGAAACAGGTGCAGGGCTAAGATACCAACTTGGTTTGGAATTCTGTCACATCAACATTCATGGCTCTATCAGCTGTATGTGTGTCTTGGAATGACCTCAGGAGCAACTGAAGATTTAGTCCTGTGAATGTTCACCCAAAGGCCTCCATGGTGGTGTAGGTTCTTTAATGTTCTGGAGATTGTGATGACCTCCTTGGTGGATGTCCATCATCCTCTTGCTTAACAGGACTATAAAATACCTGGCCAGGGTAGCAGAACAGACTAAACATAACTCTACAATATGCATTCCCTGCCACAGAGGTGGGACTGGCTACCTCTTGTAGATGATTTTCTAAATGGTCTTATTAAATAAAAGACACGGAGCCATATATAGGGGTGTAAGCCTTAGAGAGATCAGGGAAATAGGGAAAGCCACCAGCCAACCTTACCTCACCAACTCTGCAGCTTCCAAATGCTGCAACTTCCTGTCTACCCGCGCCTACATGCCTTGCTCTTCTGCCCTCTGATTTGCTCTCTCCGTTCAACTACATCACTTCCTCTTTCTGCCCAGCTCTGACACTTCCTGTCTGTCTGTACAGACCTCCAGACCTCCATGGTTAACTAGTGTTGGAATTTAAGGCATGTGCCACCACACCTGGCTCTGTTCCCAGTGTGGCTTTGAACACACAGAGATCCTGACCACTAAGAGATAGAATTAAGGGTGTGTGCTACCGTTGCCCGACTTCTTTATTTACTTAAAATGGCTTGCTATTTCCTCTGATCTCCAGGCAAGCTTTATTTATTAAAGCACAAATAAAATATCACCACAGCCTCTCCTGCTAGATGGCTAACTATTGTTGATTTGGTGCCTTGAGTAACATTCAGTTACTAATTTTGAACTCTTACCACTATGGAGGAGACAAAAAGAGATACTGAATATAGATTGGAACATATTAAGTTTCCAATAAGCTGTTCTGTCACCAACATTGCTACCTATTCACATTCTGAAAAGCATGGCATTTTTAAAAGGATTTTATTTTAAGCCAGGCCGTGGTGGTGGTGGTGGTGGTGGTGGTGGTGGTGGTGGTGGTGGTGGT
>CABHPR010106261.1:0-10736 GCA_902168415.1 Peromyscus melanophrys
CTTGTTTTGAGCACCTGTCCTTGTGCCTGAGGTGAGAGCATCTTAGAAGTCTTGCCAGCACCTTAGCTGACCAGGTCATGTGCTGATTTTTACCCCATGCCCCCATTCTAATGTAAGGTGACAAATGGCCATCAGTACAGTGCATATACATGTTTCTTATGCATTTTAATAACTGTTTATTTTTTTATTGACTGTTTAAAGGCTCAACATTTGCCAAAGCCAAGCCTGAGATTCCATGGACATCTCTCACTCGAAAGGGGCTCGTTCGAGTGGTGTTTTTTCCATTGTTCAGCAGTTGGTGGATTCAGGTTACCTCTCTCAGAATCTTTGTTTGGTTGCTGCTGCTTTACCTCATGCAAGGTAACTCAAGAATGGAATAAACTATGATGATTACTTTTTCTATACTTAAAGGGACTTACTGTACTCTCACCCTTTCATTTGAGTCTTTAAAGCAGGCCTTTAAACCTTTTCCACTTGCAATTATTTTTCCTTAAGAAATTTTTTATGCCACCCTGGAGAGGTGGCATAACCTTAGTTAGGGTTCCTATTGCTGCAATGAAACACCATGACCCAAAGCAGGTTGGGGAGGAAAGGGTTTATGTCAGCTTACATGTCCACATTGTAGTCCATCATTGAAGGAAGTCAAGACAGGAACTCAGAGCAGGAACCTGGAGGCAGAAGCTGATGCAGAGGTCATGGAGGGGTGCTGCTTACTAGCTTGCTTCTCATGGCTTTCTCAGCCTGCTTTCTTATAGAACCCAGGACCACTGGCCCAGGGTCGTCACCATTCACAGTGGGCTGGGTCCTCCCCCATCAATCACTAAGAAAATACCCTACAGCAGGATCTTATGGGGGCATTTTCTTAATTGAGGTTCCTTCCTTTCAGATAACCCTAGCTTTTGTCAAGTTGATATAAAACTAATCACCACACTGGATATACAGGTATATAAAATAAGTATATAAACCAAACATTTACTGGTAATCAGAAAGAAGGGATGGAAAGTTGGCTCAGTGGTTAAGATTACTAGTTCAATTCCCAGCACCCACCTGGTAGCTTACAACTATTCACATCTCTGTGGGCAGCAAGCATAATGTGGCAAAAACATGCAGATAAAACATTCATACATATAACAAAATAAATAAATATAAAAATTCTTTTAGCCAGGCATAGTGACCTACACTTTTAATCCCAGCATTCAGGAGGAAGGAGCAGGTGGATCTCTATGAGTTCATGGCCAGCCAACTGTAGTTACATGGTGAGACCCTATCATAACCCCTACCCCCCCAAAAAAAAATCCTCTGCCACAAACAAACAAACAAACAAAAAAAACCCAAAAACCAAAAAAAGAATTAAAAAACCCAAGGAAAAGAAAAGAAGTCAGAAAGAAATTTATTTTAAAACAATTCTTGCCAGGCAGTGGTGGTGCACGCCTTTAATCCCAGCACTTGGGAGGCAGAGGCAGGTGGATCTCAGTGAGTTCGAGACCAGGCTGGTCTACAAATTGAGTTTCAGCACGGCTGGAACTGATACACAAAGAAACCCTCTCTCAAAAAATAAAAAAACCAAAAAAACCCAAAAACCAACCAATTCTTTGGTGGGCATATATACACATATAATAGTTGTACATGTTTAATTTTATATAATTAAGTCTTGCCCACATATGTATAATATAAATATACAAATATAAATATGTATTATATAAATATTGGAAAACATTTTTATTTATTTGAGTTTCATATACATATGTAGTTTGATCCTATTCCTCCCTTCGTTCAGCTCCCTCTGGACCCCTTCAGTGCTTACCTCTTCCAACTTCATGTCTTTCTTTTTTTGTTCTTAAAACCCACCGAATCCAATCCAGTCATTGCTGCTTCATTGCCTGGGTCTGGGGCCATCCACTGGAGCACAGGCAAATTTTGGTTAAACCACCACTTCACCACATCCTCTCTCCTGTCTTTCCCTCACCTCTCACCTCTCCACTGCACAAACCTTTAAGCCCCCTCTCGTCGTTCATATTGCGTGTGGTCTATCACTTCCTCCAGTTAAGACCTCTTTCCTCTCCTCTCCGATGCAGGGATGAATTGTTAAATCTCTGGAAGGTTACAATGAAAAAGTAAAAGAGGATGGTGATAGGGATGAGAGGAAGAAGAAAAGATGCAGGAATAAGAGGGGAAGTATGAGGTGTGGCTGAAGAACATATGGAAAAATGCCTCAGGGTAAACTGAGTGGAGAAACACAAATAGCAGCCCTGAAACCTAATTGAGCAATATGTAACCAGCATGAGACACATCTGTAAGAGTAGATGTTCAATAATAGAGAATAAGAGATTAAAGAATGCCCGGATGAAATTCCATTTTGTATGTGAATCGGGCTTGCTTTCTAGAGTTTATAGAGAATCTATCTGTATTCACAAATCAGCAGGGATGTAGTTAGTGAATACTCTGCTGTTAGCATGTTGGAGTTAGGGTTCTCTTTGAAATTCAGCCTTGGTCAGAATTTGTAGAAGATTCATCCAACAAGGATCTTTGTCCATTGAGTTAGTGCTAACTTTTTCTCCACCAGCAACTAACTCAGTAACATGAGAGTTACCATACATTAAAGGTTAGAACTATAAAATTGTCTGTAGTGGGAAGTTCTATAGATAATTTTGATATTACCCTATTTTTCATTTTTATTTATTTGAAATATCTCATATACACAATGAAAAGAAACAATATAGCATGATAGTTAATTCCTGGGTTCAAATCCCAGCTTTGGTAGTTGCTTTACAGATATCCTTGGGCCTTGGGAAATACTTTTCCTTTGAATCGAATATTGTTCAGAACTGTCTTCTTTGGAGCTAGAGAGATGACTCAGCAGTTAAGAGCACTTGCTGCTCTTCCAGAGGATCCAGGTTCAATTTCTAGCACTCATGTTGGGCAGCTCACCACCACCTGTAACTCCAGCTTCAGGGGATCTGACACACACACACAGTGTCTGTCTGTCTGTCTGTCTGTCTGTCTCTCTCTCTCTCTCTCTCTTACAAATAAGTAAAAATAAACCTTAAAACGCCTAAAACTGTCTGCAGCATGTGGCGTCTGGTTATCCTGTGGTGGAAGCTCATTAGGGATGTCTGGATTATCATGCTACCAGTTTGCAAAATACTTCCAGTAGGTTATTTTTCACTTACCCAGCAATCTGTGACTTTAATTTTTACTCAGTTAATGTCCAAGTGCATGATATTCTAGGAAATTATTTACTTTTATTAGTTCTTTTAGAAGCGACAGCTTGTGGAAGTAGCATGCACAGTTACTAGAGTATGCTCTTTAATGCTTTGCGTTTTCCATCCTCTGCAGTCACCGCGATCTTGCTGTATCTCATGATGCCTATTGTGAACGTGAGTGAGGTGCTTGGACCGCTGTGCCTTATGCTCCTCATGGGGACTGTCCACTGTCAGATCGTGTCGACTCAGATAACGAGGCCATCAGGAAACAATGGCGGTAGGAGAAGAAGGTAAGGGAGAGGTTGACTGGAGCTTCCTTTTTGTTGCATATTTGACTTACAAATGAATGCTGTTCTCTTTTCTCCTCATGCTAAGAAGCCAGATTAACTTTTTAGTTTCATGTGAAACTAAACTTTTTTTTTTGCACTCAGTACAGTATGTTTAAAAGGAAAATTACTACTTTTTGTTGACATTTATTTTAATGTTTTATTCAAACATTATTTTGAAATGTTTTTATTTCAAAACCAGTAATGGTTTTGAAAAAGCACATTCTCTGGCTGAGGTGTAGATATATAAGTGTAGGACACTTGCCTAATATGAACATGTGTGAGGCCCTGGGTTCAGTCTGCACCCTCCTATGAGAAGAGAGAGAAGAGGCAAAGGAAAGGGAGAGAAACATTCTCTCTCTCTTTTTCTTTTCTTTTCTTTTCTTTTTTTTCTTTTCTTTTCTCTTCTTTTCTTTCCTTTCTTTTTTTCTTTTTTTTTGTTTTTCAAGGCAGGTTGTAGCCCTAGCCGTACTAGAACTTGATCTGTAGACCAAACTGTCCTCAAACTAAGAGATCTGCCTGTGTCTGCCTCCCAAGTGCTGGGATCAAAGGTGTGTGCCACCACCACCCAGCTGAGAAACATTCTCTTTATAATTCGACTGGTGATGGTGTGTGGTAGCGCACACCTTTAATCCCAGCACTGAGGAGGCAGAGGCAGGCGGATCTCTGAGTTTATAGGCTAGCCTAGTTTACAGAGGAGCTCCAGGACAGCTAAGACTACACAGAGAAAGACGCTGTCTCAAAAAACAAACAACAACAACAACAAAAATTGTGAAAATTTACAATGGATAAGGATTATAGCACATTGGGTTAACACTGCCAACATTTTGACCTGTTTTTCAAAAAGAATGTGTAATTGAAACCTGGCCTTACGGTACATGCCATATCTTAGCACATGGAAAGCAGAGACAGGAAGATTGCTTCAGGTTTGAGGCCAATCTGGTCTATGTAATGAGTTCCAGGCCAACCTGACTTATAGTAAGAAACTGTCTTAAAAACAAAATACAACACCCCAAGCCAATTTTTTGATTGTTGAGCTGTGGACTCTGTTAGACTTGTGTTGATTGTGTGGTGGTATATGGGGTTTGGAGTGGTGAAATTCTCTTAGTAGGGTCAGTGTCAGCTTCCAGGTTGTTTTCTCTTTCCTCAGACTATTTCCAGATTTCTTTACTTAGGCAATTAATAAATAAGGCATTGACACTGGGTTCAGTGAATTTCAACACATTTATTTTTCAATGTTATTTTTAGAACATTTGCTTTTAAAGAGATTCCCTATAAATTTAGTATTTTCTAAAGTAATCAGTCACTGGGCTGTGTCTCATTGATTTATAGGTGGGGTCTACAACAGAATTGGGCCATAGTTGTGAATCATTTAACAATGTAGAATGTTAATGGGAATGATAGGTGCCTTTACTGGTTGTTTCCTGATTAAATGTGCTGGTGGGTAGACAGCTAATGTACATGGAGAGAAATGCTATCATTGGGCTGGTGTGGAGGGTGCCTGAAGAGGCTCATGGCCACACATTGATACTCTTTTCTGTTCCTCTTCTGGACTGTAGTTCCATTTCTTCAGTGGCTGAACAAAGTGATAGCATAGGACTTTGATCTTGAATCTGCTTTGTCCTTAAATCAGAAATGTCCTATAGTCATTTGTCCTTGGTGTAGGAGGCTAACTATGTTTGATTTCAGGAAATAGTCTGTTTGCATAATTTTCTGAAGGTTTATTATGGACATAAATAGAAAAGGTCTTGAATAATCTAAAATTATTGAAATATTTTTTGTAGAAAATTACGAAAAACTGTAAATGGTGATGGGAGCCGAGACAATGGAACTAACTCCCCTGATAAAGTCAGAGCCGTAGAAACTCTGGAATCTGCACCCAGTGTTGGTGGGTTTTGGGGGACTCTCTTTGGCAACAGGTGGGAGTCTCTTTTATTGGAATTTGTACTTGATTTTGTGTTCACCTTAGTGTTTGCAGGATCTGTATCATAATTGGGCCATAAATGTAAAGAGTGTGAGCTTGGTGTGATAGTTCTGTGATTTCTAAGCATTCTAGAAAGACTTGCTTACTCAGACTATTGTCTCCACCATCTTTCATGTTACTTATAAAACTAGTAATCTACTCTTAACGTTTCATTGCATTTGATTTTAATGGCTTTTTAGACCACAATTGCAAAAAGCCCTCTGAAAGGCTAAAAGGCCTTAGCCAACATTTGACAGAAAGGAGAATTTGAAAAAGATGGGGCTTCTTAGAGCTGATGCCCATGAGGATGGGATGTGGTGAGAAACCTGATGTTGATGGGCTGTAGGATAGAAAGACAAATGGATTAAAGACACACTATAACTCATTTTTAATTATGCAGGTCATAAGAGTACCAGTTTGATGACTCAGGCACTTGTTTTTTCTTATATTAAGGATGGTGAATTAAATAAAGCTCTTTTTTGAAGGTGAAGTATGTCCACACATTGTTTTAAAGATGTATTTACTCCCCTTGGTGAAGTGTTTGAGTTATGCTGGATATTATGCAGTCTGTGTCCTAGGTGATTGTCATAGTCAGGAAGGGAGCAGTAGGAAGGTCAAGTCACAGTAAAATAGACTCATTCTGGGTTATTGTATTCTGGTATGTAGCTTAGCAGATGGAGTAGGGGGTAAGGTATTCTGGGCTCTGAAGCATGGCTAGTGTTCAGGACAATGAATAGAAGAGAGGCAGGTACTGTGAGGTGCATGGATGGGCAGTATGAGATAGAAGTGGGCATTCCCCTGGAGAGGTGAGCAGAGAGAGAGTCATCTTTATGAGTGAGTGAATAATCTGCCTTTGAATACCTTTCACAAGCTAGAGGTCTGAACAATACAATTTCTGAATTTTCTTGACTTTCAGAGTAATTCATTGTACTCCAGAGAAGAAAGTTTCATTTCATGAAAAATATTGCTCTCAGAAAAGTAATTAGTAACTTTTTTTTTCTTTTTAAAAAAATAGGATTAAAAGGGTGAAATTAGTATCTAACAAAGGGACTGAAACTGACAAAGACTCAGGCTGTCTCCATCCTATCATTAAGAAGAGACAGGGTCGACCAGAGATCAGAATGTGGCAAGCAAGAGAGAAAGCGAAGGTTTCGGATGGAGAAAAGTGCCGTAGGGTAAGATCTAGATGGCTGTAACAGTATCTTTTTTGTCCTATGTAAAGTTTTCCTTTTCTGAGACTGTATTAGAAACGCAAACTAGATACGCATAGGTGTAAAAGTTTGTCAACAAACCGTAAGTAAAGCCACTGGTTGTGAACAAGGAAATACTATAAGCGGACTGGAGCTTATGCGCCAGGAGGAGACCTTACTGAGTCTGCTACTTAGCAGCCTTCATGGTGGGTGGGCAGGTCGAAAGAACCAGAGCAGTGTAGAGGAACCTTGTCTTTTCTCGAGGCAGTGATCAGTTTAGCAAAGCACTTGGGAAACTTCTCGGTCTAGTGCAGGTGGATTGTTCTGTGTCTAAAACTACACATTTTTGTTTTGTAGTTTTGAAATGTTTTCTCAGCCTTGAGCTGAGGCATTTAATCTAATACTTTATTAAAGTTTATTCTTGAGCATTTTATTATTTTTGAAATACAGTATTTTTTATTTATTCTTTGAGGAGTTGGCGTGTGTACATGATGTATTTCGAGTATGTCTAACCCCTCCCTATCTGCTGGACCTCCCCCCCATTTCCCTCCTAGCTTTATGTCATCCTCATCATCCCGTCCCCTTCTTCTTCTGTAACCCACTGAGTCCAGTTAATACTGCCAGTATGAACATGGGTGTAGGCCATCCTCTGACATGTGGGTAACATACCAGAGACCACAGCCCTGAAGCAAACAGACTCTTCTTTCCAGCAGCCATCGTCTGCCAGCAGCTCTGCAGCTAGTGAGGAGGTCTTGGGAGTCCCCCCCACATCGTGCTGGAGTGCTGACTGTTTTGATCTTGTGCAGGCGCCACAGCTGCTGTGAGTTAATGAGGATAGTGTCCCTGTCATGTCCAGAAGACACTGTTTTGCAGCAGTCCTCTCTGAACCTGACGGCTGGTTCTTAGACTTTCTGCCTGCTTTTCACTAATGTTCCCTGAGCCTTGAGGGGAGGGTGGTGTGATACAGATGTTTCATTTTTGGCTGTACATTTCATAGACACTTACTCTGTACTTTGACCAGGTGTGAGTCTATATTAACAGATGTCCATTGGAAAAAGAAGCTTCTCTGATGAGGACTGACAGCTTTTCTAATCTAGGGTACAAAGATAGATTTTTAGAAGGCAATTTGATACTGTGTCCACTTAGGGAAATTTAAGGGCCTATGAGCTCCCCAACAATGGAATTTTGGCCGTAGGTTTATAGTACTAGGCAAGAATTCTCTTCTGTGGAGTGGGCTTTAAATTCAATCAGAAAGCAGTAGGTTGCTCCCATAGCATTCATGCCAGCATTACACCAATGGGCAAATCTTGCAAGACCAGTTGTTATTGTAGTTCACAGGGCTCACAGCTGGATAAGACTCTTGATGACTTTTCTCTCTTGGAAGCCTACATAGCACCTTCTGGTACTATGAGCTAGTCAACAGGAGTAAGCTATACCTGCTTGATTTCTCCAAGTCCTGTGACCACAGTGTGTTGTTTCTTTAGCCGTAGAGTCCAACCATCAAGTTCTGGTGTGCCACCAAGAGTAATGTCAGTAGCATGTATTGTTTTGGGGTCTCTGGGAAAGCTCCCCCCACAACAACAACTTGAAGGGAGGTGTGTCAAACCTGGCACTGGGCTCTTTGTTGATGAGAACCTATGGTTTCTGGGAGGTGTATGAACCTCCTCGTGAACGATAACTCCATTTAAGCTCATTCATATCCACAAAATTGGTTATTATTTCAGGATGCTTATAACAGGTTTCTGTGTAGCTTTTCCAAACGTCTTTGGAAATACTTAGCCCTCATCATACTCCTCCTCTGTCCCGTCCTCCCGTTATTCTCGTATTTATTAAGCCATCATTGCAGTCAGGCATTGTTCTAAGTGCCTGACAGGTACAAAGTGACTTCCTTGTTTACACCAGCCCTATGAGGTAGGTCCTGTCTGTCATCCTGACTTCCAGAGGAGGGACTGAACCTCAGTTTTAACCGCATGGCTAGTAAGCAGAAGAGCTGTGGTTCAGGCAGAGTTTGACCTGAGCCTGTGCAGCGACGTGTCATCACACTGCCCTCATTTAGGCTGCTGAGTTTCAAGTGCACAGTTTTCTTAATTTTGAAGTTGTTAAAAGTGTTTCCACCAGTAATAAGTAGACTCGTTAGTTGGGGTCATCCTTTCATCTCTGGGGACTTTTCTGTGAGTTTGCTTTCACATGGGCAACTTCCTGGAGTGGTTTTTTGCTGTTCTTTGTGAGATACTGTTTCTCTTTGCAGGAGGCTTACAGGCGTTTGGGTAATGGAATTTCAGATGATCTGTCAAGCGAGGAGGACGGTGAAGCGCGGACACAGATGATATTACTGCGTAGGAGTGTGGAAGGGGCATCCAGTGACAATGGCTGTGAAGTTAAGACTAGAAAATCCATACTTTCAAGGCACCTAAACTCTCAGGTAAGTTTCACTTTTGTCTACAAAAGCATGGCTGGTAACTCTAAGAACATTGAATAGTAGCAAGATATTTACATGCTTTCCTGTTGTTTGTTGATTTGATTTTGGCAGGTAAAGAAAACCACGACAAGGTGGTGTCATATAGTACGGGACTCGGATAGTCTGGCGGAATCAGAATTTGAATCAGCAGCCTTCAGCCAGGTAAAACACCCTTTTGTAAGAGCAGACTTTGAGGTGTCTTCTTGTGTGCAGTGACTTTATCTGTTCTTTCCTTTTGGTTTGTGGAGTTTGTGTTTAGCTCGATCTCAGTTCTGTCAGCTCGGTTTGAGATGACTGCTCACCCCTAGAAAGGAAATGAAATATTTTTCTTTTTTCTTTTTTTCTAATCTTAAAAGTATCAAAGATAGGCTAGAGAGATGGCTCAGTGACTGAGAGCACTTCCCGATCTTTCAGAGGACCTAGGTTTAATTCCCAGCACCCACATAGTGGCTTGCAACCACCCAGAACTCCAGTTGTAGGGCTCTCTTGCCCTCACTGACCTCTGTCAGCATCAGGGTACCAGGCATGCATGTGAGGCACATACATTCATGCAGTCAGAACACTTATACATATAAAATAAGTAAATCTTTAGATGTATCATAGTTGATGCTCAGGAGGACAGTTATTTTGGGCATGGAGATGGTTCTGTTGGTAAGATGCGTGCCTTATAAGCATGGGGCCTGAATTTAATCCCCAGAATCCATGTTAAAAAGAAAAAGCTGGGCATGGTAGCACATGTTTGCAATGCCAGCAACAGGGAGGCAGAGACAGGTGGGTTTCTGGGACTCTGATCACACATGCAAGCATACACACACAGAGGGAAAGGGATGGAGGGGGAGGGAGGGAAGGAGGAAGGGGGAGAGAGAGAGAGAGAGAGAGAGAGACTCAGTTTTTAAATTTTTTTAAAGACTTATTTATGTGTATAAGTGTTTTGTTCATATGTGTGACTTTGCACCATGTGTGTACCTGCAGATGTCATAAAAGAGTGTCAGATCCCTTGGAACTAGAGTTAGGAGCTGCCATGTGGGTGCTGGGAATCCAATTTCCATCCTCTGCAAGAACAAGTACTCTTAACCATTGCGCCATCTCTCCAGCCTGGTTCTTAAGTGCCATGGTTACTTAATACTCATTGGCATATGGAGTTTTATCTTCAGTGAGGTTGACATGTCTGAAGACAGACGTTAGCAGAGGGACCTCTAAAAGACAGGAGCAGTGAAGAGTCTGATTTTGAGATGTAGGGGCATATTTGAATGTGATCTTCATAGGTGAGCATAGTTAGATGGTGGTGGTTTTGCTCTGTTTGACCAGGCAATTGGGGTCATGGAAAAAGTTTCATATTTCTGTTTGTACTGCTAGGGTATCTCTGCTTTATTTTTGAACATATTGACTGAGCCCTGGACAAAACAAGCTCTTTTGTGAAGCTCACAGTGTCTCAAAAGGCTTAGCCAGGCCAGCTGGGCAGGTCTTCAGGGTGTATGTCCAGGAATCACTCACCACATAGCATATCTAAGTTGAATATCGAATGTTTTGCTAGTGGCTACTTAGATATTTTTTAAAGTCCTGCTTTGCCAGGTGTATTAGGAGTCTCTAAAGGAA
>CABHPR010106263.1:0-25221 GCA_902168415.1 Peromyscus melanophrys
AGGGTTTCTCTGTGTAGTTTTGGTGCCTGTCCTAGATCTTGCTCTGTAGACCAGGCTGGCCTCGAACTCACAGAGATCTGCCTGGCTCTGCCTCCCTGCCTTTTTCTAGGTTCACTTTGGCTTACATCTCATTATGTGACATGTTATCAATTTATTCAGCAGCTGGCATGTTGTTTTAGTTCCATATAATATTCTTTTTGTTAGACCACAGTCTAGCAGGCTGTTAGGCAAGTTCATGTCTGATTCATGTTTTTATTACCTAAAGAAGCTTTTAAAACATGGGAAAACTATTTGTTGACTATTTAAAATCTACCCTAAACTACATAGATTATCTTACTTAATTCTCATAACAGTCTCCTAAAACAGGTATCCTTGTTTTATACAGAGGAAAGTAAAAGTCACCTTGCCCAAATTCACATAGCTCAGTAAAAAGCAGTTTAACATACCCCAAGACCTATATTCTTTTATGACACTGTTTCCTATTAATATGATCAGATAATGTATAGCACTTGGTACTGAGTATGTACCACTTATATTAGAAGTCAGAAACAATTCATTGCATGAAAGAAGCAGTCATCTTCCATTTCCTAACAGCCAATTTTATACAATACACAAAATACAAAGTAAATTCTTTAAGCATGCCCAAGCTGAACCAAAAAGGATGTTTACTTAGTCAAAAAGATAATCCTATCACTTTGTATTTACAGTTTGCTGTGCAGAAGAGAGGCAACAATAATGAAGTCTAATTCAGCATAGCAGGTGACTTTTTGTTTTTAAAATCATAATTTGTTAAGTCAATCAACCTACCTACCCACCCATCCACTCATGCACCCAAACACTTATGAGGAATCTTAAACTTGGGAAAGAAGAGGAATTGGTTAGGAAAAAGTAGAGGGCTTATGCGTCCTGAGAGTTGTAATTTAATTGATGAGAGCTGACCTTTGAACACTTTAATAAGGTTCTTCACCAAAGCAACATGCAGCGAAAGCACACTACAATATTGTACACCACACTGGAGTCTGCAGCCACTGCACACATCTCAAGCACACTAGTCGTACCTTAGGAGTATCCACACACTCTTCCTCCATAAAGGCAGCTTCTGCTTGACAGCTGGATGTTGGAAATGAAAAGGCCTCCACATTGGCTGCCTGTGGGAGGAGGGTAGATCGCATCAGTCTCACGTTCGGTGAATGCAAGGTCACTGGGAGCCCCACAGTTTGTGCCTGAAAATATGTCAAGAACAGACAGTGTGGGAACATTATTACTTATTCTAGACACATCAACACTGCTCTAAGAAGAACTAAGTAAGTCTTCCTGAGGCAATTCAAAGATGAAGTGTTATTCACTGGAACTCCAGAAAAGACTTGATTGTGTGTGTATGTATGTGTGCATGCACATGCATGGTAAGCACTGAATTTAAGTCTCAATAATCAGACACTCTGAAATAAATTGTACAGAATTTCCTGTCTTATAATGAGAGATATACCTTTCACACAGGCAACAAGATAGCCTTTGTAAGGAATCAAAGAATGATTTTTGTCTTGATTCAATAAACTTCTATTTTTTCTTTCTTTAAATATACTAACTGAAAAAAAAAAAAAAAAAAAAAAAAAAGAAATCGCCTAGCCTATAGAAACTCAACAATGAACCAAGGCCAGATATATACAAGCCCCACAGCTAGCTATAAAGAAGGTATATGAAGTAATTGTCTTTTCCTACTTCTCCCCATGAGAAGAGGAAGAAGAGAGAAACAGTTACTCAGTGTGACAGGAAGGTCCCTTTCCTTTGAGAAGATGCAGTCTGAATACAGCCTGCTGGAGCAATAGGAGACATGCTTATTGCTAGAATCCTCTTCCAGAAACCAGCCTGCTACACAGAGCTCTGGGTCCATTTCTGTTGTTCTCTCCTGTCAACTTGGGCCTACTGTTTCTACCTCTTACAATGCTGGGGTTATAGGCATGTGCCACCGCCACCCTTGGCTTCCTGTGGGTGGTTCAGTCCATTCTTCTGTCTCCTTTGTTAAGTGCTTTAAGTAAACAAGGATCACACTCTTCTTAAAAAAAAAATCATTTAAGAGTCTTTCCTTTTGACAACTGGCAATGACTGATTTTACTGCTGAAGGTCCTGGATGGTCCTTCTATCCACAGCCCTTAAGAACTGGCAGAATCATTTCTTAGATATATCTTGAACATAATAGACACTGTGAAACATCCAAGGGGACAATTATCATACCAGATTCTAACAGGAGAGGAACAGCCTCTCTTTTCCCTGCTACAGTTACAAGGGATATAGGATGGTGACTTTTAAATTCAGACAAACAAGAGCACAAGACTGTATGAAATTCTATTTCTTTTTCAAGGTTTGGGCTTGGCTGGTGGTTCTATCATTTCCTATTGTACAATGACTATAATCAGGCAATCTAGCTTTCTCTGAATCTTTTCTATACCTGTAAAGATGGGGTAACACCCACTTCATAGTGAAGTTAAGGTGAAAGCTGAAGCCCTCAGCTTAGCCATGTTAATTTCTCTTTCCCTTCCAGTCTTAAAATGACCCCGGCGGACAAAGCAACCAGCCAGGAAGATGGATGAAGTTCTGGTCTCAGTCAGTGTCTCTTCGCTTCCAGCTGGAATTTGAAGCTGAATTTTTTTTGTTGTTTGTTTCTGTTTCTGAGACAGGGTCCCTCCATGTAGCCCTGGAACTTGCTAAGTAGACCAGGCCCGCCTGGAACTCACAGAGATATGGTAGCTTCTGTCTCCCAAGCACTAGGATTGAAGATGTACATCACCATGCTCAGCTAAATTGATAATTTTTAGGAAGGAAGGGGTATGTTCTTACTATACATTTAAAAAATTTGAGTATACTTAAAACATACCTTGTATAGGCTGTATTCTGATACTAATATCATCAGATACGAAATAAAGAAGAAAACAACAGCACGTCATTAGTAGTGAGTGGATGGGAAACTGCAAACAACACTACACATCATCTGAGCACGATAAAGGAGCCGCTATTCTACCAACATCCTTCTTGGGCTTATCTCTTGGGTACTTGGGGTGCTCTATCTTGGTCCTGTCTCCCTAGAATTCTGACTCTTTATGGTAGGCTGAGCTGTGTCAGATTAAGCACACATTTTCCTTGACAACTTTTTCTTTTGGAGACAAGGTCTTATTCTGGAGTTCCAGCTGGCACTGACTCCTGAATCCTCCTGCCTCAGGCTCCATAGTGCTAGGATTACAGCACCCACCATCACACCTGGTCTCCTCTCCACAGTGGAGGATTACAGCACCCACCATCACACCTGGTCTCCTCAACCACTTTTACACCTGAGAGACTATGGAAATGGACCAAGAACTTGGACAGAGGAATAACATTTTGATGTGACATATCCTAGGAAATACAATCGTGTTTTACAAGTCTGTGTGAGGTGACTGTTGAAGTCTTTCAGAAGCTGAGATGTGATGTGGTTGAGGATTTGACAAGGACATACAAAACCCTGGGTTCAATCCCCAGCACTGGTCAAAAATACCCTTTTGGAATAAGTATGGATATCAACACACAAAGGTATTCTCAAATTATAAAGGTGATGAGATAACGTTACTATGGTACAGGCACATACTACATGGCAGGCTGGTATTCTCATAAGAAGAGGAAGAGGGACAGCAGGAGGCAGCCACCTACTAGCCCAGAAGAGAGATTGTGCTAGAAACTTACCTGAGGGCACCCAGATCTCATGCTTTAAGCCTCCAGAACCATGAGAATGTAAATGCTGATCTGGCATTTTGCTATGGCAGTCCAAACAAATTAAGATAAAGCTTTGTCCTATGATTGCGGAACAACCTCTAATCAGCAATTAAAGAGCACAGATGACTGTTTCATTCTCTTCTGCTTAAAGCTGATACAAACTTGACGTAGAAAGATTGTTAAAAACTAGAATTTAGGGTTTATGAGAAAAAGGTAAGAGTTTTCTTTTTTCTCTTAAATAGTTGCCTGAAGCTGGTCAGTTGTAGAGTTTCTGGCATGATATACAGTGAATGAAAAGTACTCGCCACCCACATACAGTGAGCAGCTCACTGGTGTCTACAAATAATAATGGGCACTCCATCACTAGATAACGACTGCTGTATGAGCAAGGGTTGGCTCCTGGGTACTTCAGTGGCTGTGATACTGCCTAGCAGATGAGAACTGTACTTTGCTGAATGCAACTGTCCACAGCTTGACTATTTTATTTTGGCAGCAATCTTATTAAGCAGGCACTATTTCCCTTTTATATTTATAGACAAAGGATCTGAGAAATGCTGACCAGAGCAAAATCACTCATCTCTATATGGAACTCAAGGTCTACATGATTCTATAGTTTGTATGACCTCTGTATTATTAGATCATGCTACTTCCTGGTTTGGTTTTATTTATTGCTATGCCAGGGAACAAATGATCTACTCTCTCTTTAAATGAAAATTTAAAGAATTAAAACAAGGAAGTTCTATTAAAACTTTGAGCATATTTACATCCAAATAAACAGAGAAATCACTTTTTTTTTTTTTTTTTTTTAAAAAACAAGGCACACTAAAACAGAGGGTAGGGAGCATTTCTTCAGCTGTGGGACCTCCTTTTTAGGGTCCAGAAGGTACTTTCAACAAGTTAGTATGTGAGCTGGGAAGCCGTCTATTAGAACTAGACCCATTTGAAGGCAGAATATGCACAGTTTGATGCTGCCTCGGGCCAGTGCACAAAGTGAAAAGAACTCGTGTTGTGCTTGGCAGTAAACAACAAGGTTAACAAACAAAAGAAGCCACGTACATTATACATCTGCACCCCAAGCCAAATTAAACAGTCTGAGGGATCTGAGGATCTGCTTACTGTGCAGACAGGAAAGTTCTTGTCCAACAACACACACTGGTGCTTGGGAACAACTGCTGATCTAACCCTTCCCCACTCTCACTTGTGGAGTATTTAAGAGGAGTAAAGAAACTTAGCTGAGAAAGTGTGTTCCTGCACTAGGGCATTCTGCTTCCTGTCATTGGTCGGCCACACTTGTATGGAAGGCTCACTGCAGCTCACTGTTACCAACACAGCTGAGGAGCTCTTCTTCCCTTGCCCTGTCATTGGTCGGCTACACTTATATGGAAGGGCTCACTGCAGCTCACTGTTATCAACACAGCTGAGGAGCTCTCTTTCCCTTGCCTTCATGCTCCAAAGCAGCGCTGTTCCATTCTGAAAGTTCTCAAGTGCTCAGGAATCCTCTGATCCAAATGTCTGGAGCTACACTGGTATAGGATTCCCTCAATATTTGTATTAAGACATTATTTTATTTGTAAGATAGTTAAGAAAAAGATATAATTCACCTGTTAGAAAGAAATCAAGAATTTTCATTCATTTTTTTCATGTTCTGTAGAAGCCAATGCAGAATCTTATATTCCTGTACATTTATAATTCTGTTGAACATGGAGCACTACTTACAGATGTGGCAGGCATCTTACTGGGAAGAAACCACTCCTTTCCCAGCCTCTACACACGAGTCCTAGACCTCTCAGACCACTCACTCCCTAGCACCAAGCAATGTCTTCACTGTACCCTCAGGCCTTCGAGGAGAATGTTGCCTCTAACTGTTGTGGAACAGATACTCAGCATTTGTTATGTGCCAGGTACCGTTTACAGGCTTCAGAGATAGCAACTCATCTGTCACAGCACTTAGTATCATTCCCATTTTAGAACAGGTAAGTGAGGCACAGAATCTGGAAATTGCTCCAGTGTCCCGTTTTGAACTACTAAGTGGAGCTGCACTTCCAGTCAGTGCTAAGCTCACACAGGTCCACCTTTCTTAGTTCTTCCTTCCTTCCTCCCAGTACCACATTAAGTTTTCAGCATTGTGCATCTCAATTAGTGTAAGAATCTCATAAGCATTCTTCAAAAATTTCTGCTATTCCTAGGCTGAGCATGGTGGCATATGCCTTTAATCCCAGTACTTGGGAAGTACAGGCAAATGGATGTCTGTGAGTTTGAGACCAGTCTGGTCTATATAACAAGTTCCAGGCCAGCTAGTGAGATCCTGTCTCAAAATAAACAACATACCTGCTCCCTACCAGCTCTTCCCTACCAAGCCATCCTTTCCAATGCTCCCATACTAAATGGCTTATGGTCTTCATAAGATCATTATTGCTTCCTCAATTATAAGTCATTCTTGGAATTTAGAGCTCTTCACAATACGGCTTCCACTTACCACTCCAAATTTTTATTTCCTTAGACTTCAGTCCAAATGGACTGAATTAATAGGAACAAGGCCTACAATGGCCCATGTGAACACCTTTGTTCATCTTGTGTGCATCTCCTTCCTAGTCATGTCTTCAGTATTTTATGTCCCTATCATGGTCTCACACCTCTATCTGTTCTGAAGGATGATTCTGGTTGTATCTTATTTTGCTTCTACAATACAGCTCTGAGAACCATGATGGTGTTGTATGCATTCAAACTCCTAGAGTGCATGCACATGGTCGATCTATAATAACATTCTGTTAAATGAACTGAAAGTACAGGCTAGTTACATTAATTTGCAAGATTAGCAAATGATTAAATGACAAACTATCCCTTAAAAAAAAAAAAAAGAACTGAAAATAAAGTTAATCCTTAAAAGCAAGAGGGTGCTAAGAGTTTTGAGAATCTAGAGAATGGCAGTGGCTGAAACATTCTAGAAAAACACTGTAGAAGATGAGATCTTAACCTTTTATACCAAATGATGAAAACTGTGTCCAACATAAAAAGGCACATGCACAGACGAGACTAGTGGCTCTATGGGCCGTTACCTTGGCAACAGTTTGTTCCGCAATGGTGCTAGGCCGGCGCTGGCGGCCATCAAGTCTCTGCTCCACAGGAAAACTGCTCCTATGTGATTTCAGACGTTCCACCAACAAGAAATAAATGGCAGCAAAGTGATTATAGCTCTTGTTTTGCAAAGACTGAAAGAGAAAACAGGTGTTGAAGGCAAAGAACTATAAAAACCAACTAAGGAATCTATACCTTTTTAAAAGGAAGGGTAAGGTATGTATCCAAAAAGTAACATCACAAAACCTCCAACTCTGTCCCCTGTCTTCTGAGAAGTGAAAAACAGCCTCTGCCACATGTCCCTGCTGCCATGATGTTCAGTTCAAGGACACAGGACCAAGTGAGCCCTCCAGACGAATTTCCACAATAATTTTGGCTTGAGATTTTAGAACTGTATTTTCTTTTTTCTTTTTTTTTCTTCAAATTTTCATTTATTTATAAGTGTTTTGTCTACATGGGCATGCCTGGTGCCATATGAGGCCAGAAGAGGAAGTTGGATCCCCTGGGACTGGAGTTACAGGCAGTTGTGAGCCATCATGTAAGTACTGGGAATTGAACCTGGGTCCTCTGGAAGAGCAGGAAGTGTTCTTTAACTGCTGGGCCACCTCTCCAGCTAGAATTGTATTTTCATTCACTTAATTTTAGATACTAAAGTACTTTAAAAAAATACAGTAGCAAAGCATACTTCACAGCAAACCCTCTCTGGAATTCCGACAGGAAAGCATACAATCCAGGTCTCTGATATTATTCTATCAATAGTGACATCTTTGAACAACTGTCTGGTCCTATTTCTTTGTTTTGGGATCCATTTATTTTTCTGCATTAGGAGAAAATGCCATCACTGCTTCATGTAGACATTGCCAGTGCTGTGACATGGTCTCATCTCACAGCACTAAGTGTAAGGCTGGTCAGCACCTGGGCCCCCAAGTTCTAACTCTGTAGCTTCAGGCAAAGTTCAAATCACTGACAACTCTGAAGTGAATGAGCAAAGCGTTTGCAGAGCTTTCTGGTGATTATTTTGGGCTGGAGAATGACATCTGGATGCTAGATGGAGAGACACTGTGTCTGTGTTCTTAGGTAATATTTTCCTCTTGTTTTTGCAGTCCCACCCTTTGGAAACCTTGAAAACAAACTTGCTTCCCAAATTTCTCACATCACTAGCCTGCCAGCTTTCCTGGGATGCCAATGCAACAGAGGAACAACCTCTCTTTTGGCTTCTAATCCCACCTGATAATCCACATGGGTGCTGTATGGGGTAACACGGATCCAGGACACCATCAGGGCAAACAAAAACCCACAGGCCAGAGGGACCTCACAGAAGCTGCCATCCAGGATCTACTCCATGGATAAGCATGGGAAAACATCACTGAGTGCACAATGCACAAAGTGAGACAGCAAGTTTGGTTTTGCTCATGGCTACAAAGGAGACAAGTGACAGTCTCCACAACGGCACTGCTCTGCTTTGGTAGGGCTGCTGTGCAGGTACTGCGTATGTTCTATAGGCATGCTAACTATTAGACAGAAAACAAACCAGCCAAGAGTAAATTTCCAGGTTCAAAGCTTTCTTTGTTCTATAACCATTAATATTTCCAAATCATAAGCTCACTTGCTTCGGCCTGTTTAGTGTCTCTGGTTCTCCTACACCTCACTGGCTGTCTTTAATCTGATGCTTTCCTATTGGCTCTTGGCTCAGCCCTTAGTCTTTATTCCATATATGTACGTTTACAGTCCCTACAAACTAGTTTCATACCAACATGAAATTTCATGTTTCACTTTTGAGGAAACATTGTATTCTTTGGAGATAGGGTCTCACTATGTAACTCTGACTGTCCTTAAACCCACAGAGATCTGCCTGCCTCAGAGTGTTGGGATAAAAGGTGCACAACACCATGCCCAGCCTCCTCCATCTTGTATTTTTAAGCTTCAGTCTTGGCCTTTTCTGAATCCTCTGAAAATTCTGTTCTTGGACTTTTTGGCAGAGAGGGTGAAGGAAGGAGTTTAGAGATTGAATAACAGCAATTATAAACAGAGCCTGATGGAATCATCAGGAAACCCTGAGCAGTGCACCCAGGCATGTGTGTACTGTGGAATGTGCTAAAAGACTAGGGTGACAGGTGTGAGCCCAGAGCTTCAAGTGACAGATGCAGAAGAACCCTAAAATACCTCTAGACACATCACCATCACTTTACCTCAATAGTTTTCTGCTGATCAATTCCAAGGCTGTGCATCAATCGCAGAACCTGCTCATTAAATTCTCCGATGGACGGCTCATTTTCTTGTTCTTGTGAATAAAGAATAGGTCTTTGCACAGGAACTTCTATGAGCATCCACTTGTGCTCCTTGATTTGAGCTATGCTTAGCCGTTTGGAAGGATCTAGGACCAACATCCTTCTAATAAGGTGTTCACACTCTGTGGAAATCACAATGTTAAAAAGTCACATAGATCACCTTCAGGTATACTTGCATGGCCCATGTGACTTTGCACAACAATGTTAATCTATGTATTCTTCACTGGAAAGCAGGACAATGAGCAAATGAGTACATGAGGGGTAGACTGGTTAAGTTCGGGTGGTGAGCAAACACACACAGGTGAGTGTGAGTCTGTCTGTGCGCAAACAGAGCCTTTCTAGTGCAGTAATTGTATCTAGTCACACTTAGATCTCCACCAAGGAAAACAATCCTAAATTATGAACTGGTCCTCAGTCGTATCGAGGTGTGTTCAGTAAAGGCCCTGGGAGAGCGCCGTGCTTTTTCCAGGGAGCTGCTGCTTTTCTCATCGGTGCTGCCAAGGACTATGTATGAAGCTCTGCTTCCGTTACACCACATACAATGCAGCTGCAGCTCTGAGTGACAGCAAGCTTTTCACCACCCTCCTCCAACTCAGCCTCCTGCCACTCCCATCCATCAGGCCCTGTGCTAAGTGCTTTGTGCAGAGTAATTTCATCATCCTTACAACACCTCCAGGGTAGGAACTATTATTGCTAACTCCACTTTACAGATGAGTGAGAACCGCACAGCCAGTGAGTCATGAACTCACGATTCCAACCAGGCAGTATGTCTCCAGAGCCTAGGTGATCTTGCCTTCCCAAGTGCATTAATTACATCTACTGTTTTCAGGAGTAAGAGATAAGAAAACTAAAGACACAAATAAGGAGTAAACCAAACTGTTGTCTGTATGACGGCCCAAAATAAGACAGGTAGGGATCGTGGCATTTCAACTGAATTTATCAAAGTCCCATCAGTTGACTTTGAATTTAAAAACTTTTAATTTTGCATATCTATTTCATACACAGAGTAAAATAGTTGTAAGCCTGTATCTATGGAGTCTAAAATAAACCAGGACATTTATAGACCCAAGCTGAATGGGAAGACTTGCTGCTCTTAATCTGGGTAGCTTCTGTTCTCAGTTACAAGGAGGAAGGCTGGAACTTGTCTGGTCTACATGGAGGGTGCTGCAGAGCCCCATGGTTTTTAAAATGACTCAGTCATTTTCTCTGGTACCCAAACTCTCAGAAGGGATACTGTGGCTAGGACTTCATACAGCACAAACTCTTTAATGCACAACTAATATGATGAATAGCTTGTTACCTTCTGACATGAAATATGGAATCCGGAATCTTCCTTCCAAAACCCTCTGCCTCAAAATAGGGAGAGTTGGTCCATCAAAAGGCAGAGCTCCACAGACAAGGACATAAAGAACAACTCCCATGCTCTAGGGAAGAAAACGATGCAGTCACTTTCAGAGAGAACTTCAAACACTGATTCCCCAAACACTACCACAGCTCTTAAAATCACATGGACTCCTGTCCAGAATTCCCATCTCACCTCCTGTGGTGAGAGTAAGCATAATAAATATCAAATGATCTGAATTGTATCATTTTGCTCACCACTTTACTTCAAATCATTGCTGCTAGGATGATAACACTTGTCTCTAGAAATTCTTTCCTAGGGAATCCATTTCCAGATGCTCTGACTAATTACAGTCCATTGGATGGGGGGAATATGAAATCTTATTCATATATTGAGTACCAGGAACGTCTAAGATAGGTCTGAGTACCAGTTATCATGATAGATACATTTAACATATCAAAGCAAAGCAATACCCATATGTCCAGCTGTGGTCCTTCATATTGCTGCCCTTCAAAGACTTCTGGGGCCGCATAAGGGGGGCTGCCACACCATGTTGCCAGCAGTTCACCAGTTTTAAAGAAATTTCCAAAACCGAAATCTATTGGGATAGAAATAAATGTTACTTTCATTTCTGCTCCCAAAGTACACTGCATTTCTCAGTAAACAATTTTATAATGTGGGACTACTATGATCTAATATATAAAGGTGAGGGTAACATCTATCTTGTAGTATTTCCCTAGTAATTATCACAATGATAAACTAATAATAAATAAAGAACATTATTGAACAAATGTATATGTAAATTGAGTTCTCCACTCAAACAGAACACGTGAGAGATAGGAAGATGACTTTAAACCATGGTTTTTGTCGTTGTTTAGACACAGGATCTCACTGTGTGGCCTGGGCTGGCTTTGAACTAACTCACTCATCATTTTCCTGCCTTACTCTCCCAAATATTGGGCTTATCTATAGATGTGAGCCACCAAACCCAGTTCTTTTTTTTTTTTTTTTGGTTTTTCGAGACAGGGTTTCTCTGTGTAGCTTTGCGCCTTTCCTGGAGCTCACTTGGTAGCCCAGGCTAGCCTCGAACTCACAGAGATCCGCCTGGCTCTGCCTCCCGAGTGCTGGGATTAAAGGCGTGCGCCACCACCGCCCGGCCAAACCCAGTTCTTAAACCATGCCTTTTTTTCTTTTTTGGCTGAAAGTTCTATTTGTGTGGACAATCACAATCAAAATACAAAATTTGATTATTGTAGAATTTAAGTTACTTGGTTACTTGATGATTACTAATGGACTTTTAATTCTGTATAGTCTATAAGAGTTGAACGAGTAAAACCCAACTAAGTAGCAACATATACCAGCTTTTGAGGCACTGAGAATTTTTAAGTAATGACTCTTTAAACGTTGATCTGCACATCCTACTATAGGCAGATGTGCATCTGAATATCTCGATATTAACAAATGATAGCATATGACCTGACCACGAGCCACCCATCACCACTATCACTTATGTGTTCATTTCTAGAATGCAGTGGCATTATACTTCAAAAACAATTGTACGCCTTTACCCTTATAATCTTAGTCCCACTGAATCTACAGTTCGGATACCCAGAATGCACTCTGCAAACAATGTACTCAATGCTTTCAATATGCACATGCACACACGTTTCCAGTGTCCTTTGTCATAGATGTGTGTTCACCCTTTTAAAAGACTCAAGAAACAAATTCCTACTGTCTACAAGTTAGGCCCATACTCTTGTGCTTTGAGTCTTCACACTGAGAGGACCTGGCTCTCTACTCGTATGTGCAAAGCACTGCATTCACAGGGAGCTTAAGCGAAGACTCAAAGAAGAGTGGATCCAGTCTCCACTGCCAGAGACTGGCTTTGGGACCTTAGTTTCCCCACCTGTGAAGCTGCAATAACAAACATACCCAGATGGCAGCTGTTACGAGGGACCAATGTGCTAATGTAAACTCCTGCTTTGTCTGTGCCTTGCGACAACACACATTAGTAACTTAGGAAAATATTCTCTCAGCCTGCTGACATAAGAACGGTAGGTAGCCAGGCGGTGGTGGCGCTCGCCTTTAATCTCAGCACTCGGGAGGCAGAGGCAGGTGGATCTCTGTGAGTTCGAGGCCAGTCTGGTCTCCAAAGCGAGTTCCAGGAAAGGCGCAAAGCTACACAGAGAAACCCTGTCTCGAAAAACCAAAAAAAAAAAAAAAAAAAAAGAACAGGTAGGCATCAGGCTGAGAATAATAACTACAAAGTTAGGGAGAACTAGAACAGATTCACAGTTTGTCTCTTTCTAACTCTAGTGTCATAGGAAAGGTATTTGACTTCTCTGAAGCTTAGGTTTCCAAATCTATACCAGCGAGAATAATCCACCTCCCAGATAAGATAAGATGCATTGAGGAGTAATGATTGAAGACGTAGAGTGCCCAGAGCACAGATGTGAAATGTCAGCACTGCTTCTGTGAGACCACTGTTATCATTATTGCCTTCCAGAGAAGGTCACGAGGAACGACACAGGAGGAGTAGAAAAACCAGCAGGAGCTTAAGGCTCAGGAGAGAAAGACAGTGTATCTGGGAAAAAGCCTTAGCCCATGCCTGTGGGCCATATAAGGACGGGGTGCCAATCACATCCAGCTTTACAATGTAACACCATCCCAGAGATTTTTTGTCTTCTTTATTTGAACTCAATGACTAGCCACTCCTGCCACCTGATAACTCATGCATAAAGATAGTTCTGATCTTTTAGAAAAACTATATTCTAGAATGAGTTAAGAATTAGATACTTAGCTGGGCGGCGGCGGTGCACACCTTTAATCCCAGCACTCAGGAGGCAGGGCCAGGTGGATCTCTGTGAGTTCGAGCCCAGCCTGGTCTACAGAGCGAGATCCAGGACAGGCACCAAAACTACACAGAGAAACCCTGTCTCGGAAAAACCAAACCAAACCAAACAAAAAAAGAATTAGATACTTAAATCTACTTTAAGAGGAAAAGGTTAATTTCCTGTAGAAAGACACAACCAAACTCTAGAACAGATGATTGGAGAGCCTGAGGTAGGCACAGTGATGAGTGCATTTTAAACCACAATGGCAAGATGAGTTTTTCAGTATATGTCAACTGAAGAAACTCTCCATGATAAAAGTTTCAGCGTCTCAAAGAGCCAGACAAAGTGCTTCACTTGGAACTTTCATACACCCCTGTGACACCATCTCTAAGGAGGGAGGACACAAGCCTGTTGGGAAGACAGCTTGCCCTGTGGTCTTGAGGTTATTCCATGGGTACATTTCTTAGCAAGACAGTAAGAACTGAGGAAGAATCACCATGTCTAGGTTGGTCCTGTCCAACATCATTTTTATGGATTGGGCAGATAAAGCATCTTGTTCAGTCACAAGAAGGTGGAACTAAACGGACGCTTATGTTTTCTAGGTATTCGATTCTGTAGAACAATCAGAGCCACATTAAATGGGAGCCAGGCTCACTACACTATCACAGAACTATACCTGTCTACATCCGAGAACCTTTGCCAGAGCACTCCAAAATTGTATTTTTGGTGACCTGTTAAGTGTGTTAAGATTTAAATAGAAAAAGTATATATATATTGTCACTGAAACAGTGTGTACTCAGTAAGTGAGGGCCTCATGCATACAAGAAAAGCTACAGGTGCAGCCCATGTCTTCATGTCTTTTAAAGGGGCTTTATCACATGTTACGTGGTAATCTAAGCTCTTTGAGGAGTCTTTAGTAAAGCAATGTGGAAGACGTACTTCAGGAAAAAGTTAAGCACTTGTGAGAGATGATGTGGCTGGCTATTGCACTGCAGACATGGACCAGAAACCAGGTTTAACTACATCCTTATGTCCTTCCCTGACACAGTGATTGTAGCTATTTGTGACCAAGTTAATAACTGCCAGGTTAAAGAAATGGTGATGGTGACGTATGCCTTTAATCCCAGCATTTGGGAGGCAGAGGCAGGTGGATCTCAGTGAGTTCGAGGCCAGCCTGGTCTACAAAGTGAGTTCCAGGACAGCCAAGACTGTTACACACAGACACCCTGTCTCGAAAAACCAAAAAGCATTGGCAATGAAAAGGCATTTTAAAAAGCCATTTATACTTCTTCACAGAAATCTAGATAA
The DNA here is from genome assembly GCA_902168415.1 of Peromyscus melanophrys. Taxonomy (NCBI): domain Eukaryota; kingdom Metazoa; phylum Chordata; class Mammalia; order Rodentia; family Cricetidae; genus Peromyscus; species Peromyscus melanophrys. The sequence continues at coordinate 14,589 of CABHPR010106263.1, forward strand.
TCTTCTTCATTCATAGCCTATGGCTTTCTGTAAGTAAGTGAGGTAAAGGGTGAGCATGCAGATGAGACAGCAACATTCAGGATTTCTGATTACCATTTACTAAAACAGAACGGACTACACAACTGCCCTTCAGTACCTCTGTGGGATTGGTACCCACAGTGGGTACCAAAATATGAATGTTCAGGTCCCTTATATAAAATGGGGCAGTATTTGCATACAACTCCCACACCTCCTCCTACACACTTTAAATCATCTCTGGATTATGTATGATATCTAATACAGTACAGAGGCAATCTAAATAGTTGCTATATTTAATTGCTTAGGGTATAACGGTAAAACCACCACCACCAACCAACAACTCGGCACACGTTTAGCAGAGCTGCAACCTGCCTAGGTCTATCTACATAGCACCCATGAGCAATATTTTCCATCTGTGCTTGGTTAGATCCCAGGATGTGGGACCTACAGACACAGGGCCTACTGAGTTCCCATTTCATCATCCTACCCACTTTACTTGTCTCTTCACTACACACATGAATGCTGTATGTGTGTGTTGTGAGCCACTGGAGGCAGCCCAGAGCAAAGTCTCACAACAACTCGGAATAGTTACAAACTCTATCATCACCGGCTCTGGGCAACGAGTAGGGAACAATCACGTGGGCACTCCTCTCTCTGACCCAGACTTAGATTTCAGACCATGTCAGATCAGAGGATTAAGTGGGAAAATGTTTCCTTTCTAGCATGGCCTCATTTCTATTTTTAAAATTTCATTTCAAAATATTTGTTTGATTATATGTGGAGGCACGTGCATGCCATGGCACAGATGTGGATGTCAGACGACAACTTGTTGGACTTTCCTTCTACCGTGTGGATTCCAGGGGTTCAACTCAGGTCATCAGGCTTGTCAGCAAGCCCCATTATCCATGGTGAGCCATCTTGCTGGCCCTAAATCTCACTTTTAAAATGTCAAATATAAAATAATATATATTTATGGCCTACAATGTGGTATTCTGGTATGTTTGTATTGTTCAATGACCAAATCTCACTAATTAAATCTATCACCTCATTAATTGCAATTCCTCTATGATGAAGAGATGATAACTGCTGTATCATTCACTTGTAAATACTTGATTCTTTGAGCTACAGCAGAATACTGCTGTTATTTACTCTGATATTCCAATTTTTCCAGCTTTGGCTAATGCTTATGTCTTTCCAACCTGCTTCATTTAACATGTCTTTTTAAATTTAGTTTTAAATATTTCTGTATCTCCAGACACCAGAAGATTACCCAAGCTCATCTTGTATCTTCTCTGCCCTACCCTTACTACCACTACTTCTCCAAGATGCTATGGTTCTTTTGTTAAATAACAGTATTTAGAAACCTAGATTAGGCCCCAGATCTGTACACTAGTACGTTAAGTATTCTCAGCTACAAGTGAGTAATACAGGTTAGGTGTGCTTGTTTAAACTGTTCCGTCAAAGCCCTAAGCATGCCCCTACACAGAGTTTAATATAACTTAAAATCAGAGGAAAGGCTGCCCCAAAGCCAGCTCAATCCCTACCATTAAACAGAGAAGAAGGATTTTAAACTCATTTCTGTGCCAGATGAAGCTGCCTTATCAGGTCTTTAATCACAGCACCTTACCATGTGAAGGAGAACAGTTAGGATGTTTGTGGAGTTGTATCTAATGCACACCTATGTTCCTTTCAGGAAGCTATATTCATTCTAAGAGTGCGTGATGGAGCCGGGTGGTGGCAGTAGCACTTGGAGGGCAGAGACAGGAGGATCTCTGTGAGTTCGAGGCCAGCCTGGTCTAAAGAGTGGGATCCAGGACAGCCAGGACTACGAGGAGAAACCCTGTCTCTAAAAACAAACAAAACAAAACAAACGAGTGCATGATGGGCTATGCAGACAGCTCTCCCTGTCCTTGCTGTGTCAGGACGGTGCATGCTTTCCTCCCTGGGAGACTAAGCATACTCTCAAGTTTAACTCTCACAACAGCTTCAAGATTTCCCAATACGGCCACACTCCCTCACCCGGTTTATATATGGTTTCAATATTTATAAAAGATAGGATTTGGGCTCGAATCTTTAACCAAAGATCAGTTACTGACACTCATGGGAATCAAGAAGGACTCAAAAGCAGAGTCCAAGAACTATCTCTAATGTAACCAGTTACAGGCTACAGGCATCACACATTAGACTATTAGTGTTTTCTGCCCTGTGTTTGAAAGATAACTGACCTTTATTTTCCTGATAACAAAATCCACTATTACTGTCATCATAAATAACATGAATTACCAGTGCCCAAGCATCATTAGCAAAGAGCCAGTGTTTTAGGCACAAGAGAGTCGTATAAAGAGTAAATAAGCTGTTGTTGATTACTGCCCAATGGGTACACCAAGTACAGGGGAGATTTCTCTTGTTCGTTACAGCAATATGTAGCTGGGAACTGCTACAATGCAGACTCTGAGTCAGCAGGGTCTCAGCTTCTGTCCCTCTGGCCAGCTCTGAAGTGACCCATGCGTCTGTGCATCAAGGACTAGACAACAAACAGCACAAGCTGTGCCTAAGAAACTAAGGATGATTAACTGTTGTCAGGATTTACTGTTGCAAAAGAGTAAGTACTAAACACATTCAGGGTTTTTTTTTGTAATTAAAGAGAAATTATTTATTAATTTTTTTTTAAAGAAGGGAAAAGCAAATAAATGAGTAATGAAAAAATCATATCTTTACTTTAAGCTAAGAAAAAGTAAATAATTTCTATGAACCACAACTCAGGCAGTTTTTAATCTCTGTGTGTTATAATGTCTATTTTATTTTATTTTATTTTAATAAATTTTATTGACATGGTTTGATCTGATGGTGTTGCTGGTCTCTACAAGTGTGTGTGTGTGTGTGTGTGTGTGTGTGTGTGTGTGTGTGTGTGTAATTCCCCCCCCCCCCATAATGTCTATTTTATAATTTTACAAAAATTCTTGGGTTGATGAGGTGGCTCTGTGGGAAAAGGATGCTTGATGCCTCTTTATGACCTAAGCTCAATTTCCAGGTGGAAGTTGACTCTTGCAAGCTGTCCTTTGACTCCACACTGGCACACTTACTCTTCCCTTCCCATACATAGTACACCCCCTCCCAATCAATGTGATTTTAAAAAATAAAAATAATTACCTTGCTGAGAAGCAGATGGCTTGAGGGTTAGCTTTTCTTAAATGACTGATAGACTTAGGCTGTCTAGCCTGATGAAAGGGTACACATTTGTAATGACCATAGTAGACTGAAGAAGACAACCCCAAGGAAATGAACACTGGCAAGGAAAGGCAGAGTGACAGGCTGACTCATGGCACCAACTGAAAACCCAGTCACCGACAATGCATATTTTGTTGCCCAACAACAAGAAAAAGTCAGTTGCCTCATCCACCTCCAAACATAGTCACTCTGTCTAACAGGAGGGCACAGGAATAATCACCAAGGATGGATGAAATGTTATCAGCAGACCAGTATGAACCATCTAGAACCATTGAATTGTGCCCAGTCAGGGAGTCCAAGTGCTAAGAAACAAAGTGGAGAAAGGATGGGAGGGATAGCAACAGATGGAGGCCTAGAGCACTCCTCCACAGTCCAGGTTTGATGAACGGAGCTTGCAAAGCAGGATGGATGTCATCATGCTGCATATGCAAGGCCACTTCCCCATTATATGGTACTGGCAGCAGGAGGAGAGATAATGAATGGATGAAGGTCAACGAATATTTTTTCAATAAATCCCTTTTCACCTCCATCCTTTCTAATTTCTAGGGCACAGGACTGAAACTGTATACACAGAAACCTTATCTCAAGGTCTTCTAGTAAGTGAAAGTTGTAGAAGCAATGGCAGAGGTGCCGAGCTACCAATCAAGTCTGAAAAGAAATGTTCTTTTTGAGCTAAAGAGAAGTGACCTGTGACACACAGCTAATTCCATATTACTAATTCCATTTAAGGTTTTGCTCAGAGGAAACATTTTTCTCAGACAGAAATACTTTCAAATGCAAGTGATGCACTTTCCTTGTTCCTTTACTACCTGCACTGACAAGTCTTGAAGGCCAGTGGACCCTATTTAATGTGCTGAAGGAGGTTATCTGGCTATCAAAGTTTTACAGCTTTATTTTCAATGGAATCAATTATGCACTGAACACAAACAGCAGCCTCCTTTTACTGAGTGCTTACTTGGTGCCCAGAAATTTAACTAACAATTTATTTTGCAAACACTTGAACAGGACCATGTACCAGGCACAGTTTTAAGTACTCTGCAAATATTAATTCAAGTAACAACCACTATGAGATATGAACCTGTGCCATTCCCCCTTTACAGATAAGGAAACTGAGAACGGGGTGGTGGTGGGGGTGAGGAAATGTCTCCAAGGTCAATAAGCTAGTAAGTGGCCTGCTTATTACCTACTATACTGTATTGCCTCCTTGTCTTAAATAATCATTAATCTCTACACACTGTCCCTGAAATACACAGTAATTCCTAATACACAGAACAGAAGCCCTGGCCTGCAGGAGTTAATTAACCTACTCAAAGGGACAGATGCAAATGGCACTGCCTGTTACTAGGCTCAACACTCCGCATGAAATCTTGATTGAATTGTGGTAATTAAAACAAAGATTTATTTTTATTATTTTTAACTATTGTGCATGTGTGCATTTGTGCATGCATGTGTAGTGCACAGTGCCTACAGAGTCCAGAGGAGGGTGCTGGATCTCTTGGAGTTGTGAGTCACTTTGTGGGTGCTAGGAACTGAACTTGCATCCCTGGAAGAACATTATGAGCTCTTCATTGCTGAGCCGTCTCTACAGCCCTGAGTTGTAGCTATTTTCTGAAAAATTCCTCCAAGTAACTAATATATTTGAATCACCAGGTATTTATTATAAAACTTTCAGGATGTGAAAGTTGGAGAATAATACTAAAGATAACTCACCTTAACAGATCAATAATCATTATAAGCTAAAATAGCCAAGATGTCGAGCCAGATACAGTGCTACAAGTATGGAACTCCTGAAAGCCTGTTGCTTTGTTTCAGCCTTTCCTCTCAAATGTCCCAAGCTCCTATTTCATGAAGGTGGAGTCCTCGTGATTGAGACAACCTGAACACAACTGCGGGTGAACCCAGGGCTCTGCACCGTTGAGTTATTACTGCAGGAAGCATAAGCTAAAAATTAATCTCAGAGCCATATTTCTGTATTTATGAAAACTAACCAAGATTTATACTTCTATTTCTGTCTTTTAAATATAGGCACATTTTAAATGAAAATCTGATTTTGATTTGCCTTTTCAACTTCAACATAGGCAGCTTAAAAAGTTCACTTTTAGCAAATTATAGCGATCTTAATAAGCAAAAGAAGCAGGTGAAAAGTTAATACACTGAGCAATAATTCTGTCCTTTTTTTTTTCTTTTGAGTTCTTTACATAGAGTCCCACAGGACAAGTGTAGTAGATCTCTTTAAAAGTCAAGAATTCCAAGTTATCAAAAGATTATGTCCTTAAAGGTAAGCAGGGCCATCAAAAGCTGTAAGTTCTATTAAAAAAGGGCACATATTTGGTGGGGGATCATGTAAAGGACAAGCTTCTAATCTGGTCTATACTTTCTGTCCATCCAGCTCCTGCCAGTGACAGAGTAGTACACCTCAGTCCTCACAAGAGAAGGTTCTTTTCACAATGCACAGTAATCCAGAGACCACACCTGGTCAATGTGTCCAGCCCTAAGGGGGACAGCTACCCATGCCCCCTCCCTTCAAGGCTCAAGGATCATCCTGGAAGGGAGGAGGGATTGTAAGAGCCAGAGGTAGTGGACCTCTGCAGCCAGACAGTACTTCCTGGACATGACAGTGCTGTTACACACATGAACTCACAGAGACTATGACCTCTTGCACAAGACCTGGACAAGATCAAGCCAGCCAAAATCCCAGCATGCACAGGGGAGGGGACTCATGAAGTTCCACTCCTAGCAGGAGGAGCTATTCACAACTGATGGCTGGTGGGGGAGGGAGAGTCGGCTTTCCTCAGGGATATACATGTTCCACTAGAGGAACCCCCCCCCCCCCCCCCACAGGCAGCACTAGTGCTCAGTGAGGAAGAAAAGCACATGACACTGGGAGGGAAACATGAGCGGTGGGTTTGATACATCATTTGTATTATGACACTCTCAAACAGTTACAACTCCTACAAATACTCAAGAGAAGCTCCTTTAAAAACACATCTAAACTTTGTAACACATGGAGTCCTTCATGATCTGTCCCGACTGACCACCTGACCAGCTCAGGCTCTTTCTTTCCTATCAGTTTTCACTGGCACTTGGCATAGCTCCCGAGCTAGAGCCTGTAGCTGCCTGAAGTACTCTGGAGTTCGAGACCGGTGGAACACAAAATTACCATAGTGATTCCACTTGAGGACTGACACATAATGCTTGGAAAGAACAAAGGAGTGGCCAGAGAGATCTCACTTGGAATTGTGGAGCTGCTGCTGATTACCTGTGTTGCCTTAGCAAGTTATCTGACCTCTTGCATTTGGTTTTCCCATTAAAAAACAAAACAAACAAACACCCTCGTGAGTTCTGCAGCTTCCCAGTGTGCTGTGAAATGAATGTCTAAGAACTCAGCAGAGTACTTGAAAACAGCAAGGGCTTACGTCAGTGTTAATTGTCACTATCTGAACCAAAGGGAACAATTCTAGGTACCTGACATTTTACCTGTCTTCTATACAGTTAAGAAAGCCTTGAATCTTCCATATTCAAAAGCAAAAGTAAAAACAGCAAACCCCAACAAAATGCAAACTTAAATGCTATATAACATTAGGCACACTGCACTGACCTACCTATATTTGTGGCAGAATTATAGTAAAAACAGACAGATAACACTTGGTTATAATCTTGAGTAATAGTCTGTATTTTGTATTTACAAGTTTGTTTTGTATTTTACTTGGGACATTTACTTTTGTGCTTCTGGTGATGAACAACTTGTAAATCTCAGGGTGCAAACTTAAAGTCTCAACGCTTTCTTCTGCCTAACAAGACTCCCAGGAGCCCTTGTGTTAATAAAGGGATACACAGGTGAAGCTGGAGCTTCTAACTACAGCTCTAGGAGGTTAAAAAGGGAGTGGGGAGAGGGCTTTTCTGTAAAAGGTAATTTTAAGGCAGCTGATACTTTCAAGAAGAAAATGAAAAAAATAATCCAGAAGTAAATTAGAGAAGATTGGCAAAAAATAACTAAAATGAATGAGACCAAACAGAAAGGCAAACAAACAAACAAAAAAGATGATTAAAGTGAGGGAAATACCAGAAATGAAAGTAGTAAACACAAAAAAACTAAGACATAAACCAACAACCCCTTATGGAAGCACTGTTACTATGCACTGAATTTTTATAACAAAAAGAGACACCTCACCAGTGCAAGTCCCAGGGCTGTTCCATACACGAAATCTCCCTGTGTTCAGCTCTCATGCTCCACACTATAGCAAGAGTTTGCTGATGTGCAAATTTAATTTTCCCCACTTCACTCAGATCCATACTATCAACTTTACTAGCTTGGATTCCCATTAACTATGAAATAGACTCTCAAATCTCTGATAAGGCACTCAAGACCGTTCCCACTCTGTTCGCCTAAGCTGCTCCTCCTCCTCTGCTGCTGCCTTTGCCCATACTAAGCTAAGTAAGATCTTCACCATCCCAGTCTCCATCTGCCCGACTATGGTATCTGCTTCTGCATTTTTGGCAAGCAGTTAACTCATCTCTCAAGCATAAGTTCAAACATTTCCTGATCTGGGATGCTTCCCTGGCTCCTCAGGTTGACTGATGTTTCATCACTTATGTTTCTGCTGAAGCTGATATATAGTTATACCCTTGCCACTTTTTTATGTGGTGCAGGGGAACTGAACGCCGGGCCTTGCATATGCCACGTACATGCTCTCTCACTGAGCTCTATATATACACCATTTTCCTGTATGTTTACAACCGAAGGTATAATTAACAAATAAAAACATACAATGTGAAGTTCTGATATACATATATGCTGTGAAATAATTTATACATATCACATATTTAACAGCATAATGCCTGGCATATATTTTACCACATATGAGTGAGTTTTGACTATGTGAGTTAAGAAATTCATTTGTCAACTTTAATCCCAGAATTTGGGAGACAGAGGCTGTGAGTTCAAGGACAGAGTGCTCTACAAGTGAGTTCCAGACCAGTCAAGGCTACATAGTATAACACTATCTCAAGAGGCCAAGATGAAAATAAAGAAACTCCCATTATAAAATTTAAAATTTGAGCTGGGCGGTGGTGGCGCATGCCTTTAATCCCAGCACTCAGGAGGCAGAGGCAGGCGGATCTCTGTGAGTTCAAGGCCAGAGTGAGTTCCAGGACAGGCTCCAAAGCTACACAGAGAAACCCTGTCTTGAAAAACCAACACCAACAACAATAACAACAAAAAAAAAATAAAATAAAATTTTTTTATAATTGAGCTGGACATGGTGGTACATGCTTGTAATCTCAGAACTTGGGAAGCAAAGGTAGGAGGATCATAAGGTGGACTGGGCTACATAATGTGCTTAAGGCTAGCCTAGGCTATATGAGACCCACCAAACAAACAGACAAACAAACAAACAAAAAAAAAAGAAAGAAAAGAAAAAAGAAAAAAGCAACAGAACTCACACATCACACATACACATACATGTGTGCATGATGCGTCTGACTTGTTCTCGTTCTGCTTCCATCCCTTCCTGTGTCTTTTCCGTCTGCATCCCCACTACACCCCCAGCATTAGGAGAGGACCAGTTAGAGCACCAGCGACCAGCACTTCTGGCCCTCTCCAGCCTTCCAATCAGCTTCACATTTTGACCAACAACCTATTCTACAGAACCTCCTAAGAAACCTGGATGCAACTCAAAGCCCTTAGTCCAGTCCTGCCACTGTATACAGTAATAGTGAACATACTTTCTTTCTTACAGTCACACACAGGACTAAGAGGTAGATGTCTTGCTAGCGCCTGACCCTGCCTGCAGGGCTTTTTCACACACTCAAGGCAATGGCTCATCTGATCATTTCCTAGGCAGATGCATCCCAGTTACCTGCTATTTTGATATTCATGTTGTTATCCAGCAGGAGGTTTTCAGCCTTCAGGTCACGGTGGACAATCTTCCGGTCATGGCAATAATCAACAGCAGACAGAATTTGCCAGAATTTTCTCCTGGCTTCAGATTCATTTAACCGGCCATGATTAGCAAGATAATCTGTAAAAGAAGAGAACATTTAGAATTATTCACCAAAATAAATAACCACAATATTAGCATTTAAGAAAATTTTGACAAAGTTTTTTTATAATAAAAAATTAATGTTCTAATAACACAAATAATGCTTTCCAAGTTTCTTGCCTTTGGAGAAGTAACCTCAACTATATGTCACAGGTTCTATATAAATTTCAAGACCCCCATATCAGATAATAGCAAGGGTGATACAATATCCACACGACATCTCAAACTAAGTTTATTTTATCTTTTTGCCTGTGTACTCTGCTAATTTGCTGAAGACATATTGTTTCTTCACATCATATTTAAATACATAAAACTCTTGCAAGGCAAAGAACATGGATGAATTATCTTAGAAGGGACATCATAAACATTACTTTCATGTGAGACCTAGAAACAGCTTCAATTAAGTACCAACTTGAGAGCAGACTCCACATGCCTGCTCATCTTATTTAGCATGCCTTTCTCTCCAGTCTTCTAAGAATCACAATGATACCTTGTAGTTGTTGTTTTTTACTCTTTGGTTCTTTACTCTTTTTTTTTGGGGGGGGGAGGCCGCCACCCAGCTCCCAAATAAGTACATGGATGAGGCTTATTCTTACTTACAAATGCCCAGCCTGAGCTTGGCTTGTTTCTAGCCAGCTTTTCTTAAACTATCCCATCTACCTTTTGCTTCTGGGCTTTTACCTTTCTCTATTTCTGTATCTCTTTTCTTTCCTTCTTATTCCATGTCTGGCTGTGTGGCTGGCCCTTCTTTTCTTGCTTCTTGATCTCTCTTGCTTTCCTATCCCTCTTTTTCTCCTTCTAATTATTCTCTCTTCCTGTCAGCCCTGCCTATTCTTTCTCTCGCCTGGCTACTGGCTGTTCAGCTCTTTATTAGACCAATCAGGTGTTTTAGACAGGCACAGTAACACAGCTTCACAGAGTTAAACAAGTGCAACATAAAAGAATGCAGCACATCTTTGCATCATTAAGCAAATGTTCCACAGCATAAACAAAATGTAACACATCTTAAATTAATATTCCACAACAATGCCTGGGTTTTTATATTCAACTTAACTGTATGTAGCTATTTATTTAATTCTATGTTGTTCAGGTTTTCTTGTCTCTGGCCAGTGAAAATTTCATCACATTGTCCATCATCTCCCCCAGGGACAGGGATCAACCTAAAGTCCAAAGCATCATGTGTGCCAGGCAAGTGACCTACCCCTGAGCTACATTTTCCATCCCCACTTCACTATAGGAAAAAAAAAACATGCATTATTCTGTTTACTGCCATTTCAAAACTAATATTCTAGGAATTACATTGGTTTGACCATTCATTCATTCATTCATTCATTCATTCATTCATT
>CABHPR010106264.1:0-24882 GCA_902168415.1 Peromyscus melanophrys
TTTTTTCTCTGGAATACCTGGCAAAATTTCTTCAAAGGTAGAAACTTTTGTATAAAGAGCAAGGGTCACCCAAGGAGAGTTCCTCAGGAGAGTTGCACTTTGGCCCTTTTGTCCCTCTGAGCTGCACCATGGCCAGTAAGAACAAACGCTGGATGAAAGAAAGCAAGAAGGGAGCCAAGAAGAAAGTGGTTCTAAGAAAGATTGCTGTGATGTGAAAACTCTGGCTATGTTCAATATTAGAAACCCTGGAAAACACTAGTCATAAGGACTCAGAGAACCAAAATGGCATCTGATGGCTTCAAGGGGTTGTGTGTTTGAAGTGAGCCTTGCTAATCTACAGAATGACTAAGTTGCATTTGGAAAAATTCAAACTAACTACGGAATTAGCTTGACTGTCTGACTAAACTGTCTGACTAACTTTCATGGCATGCGTGTTACCTGGGACAAACTGTGTTCCATGATCAAAAAATGGCAAACCATGATTGAAGTTTATGTCGAAGTCAAGACAACCAATATAATTATTTGCTTCCTCTGTTCTGTGTTGCACTGAAGTGCTACAACATTATCCTCTTCACTCTTTGGTAAAGGGAAAAAATCCAGGAAAAAGAACTCTGGGGAACACATGGAAGGAGGAGAAAGGCAGCTGTGGCACAAAAACAGCATAGAAGGGCTGAAGAGGGAGGGGCTTACAGAAGAGGGGCTCAAGAGGGAGGGGCTGCAGAGTGTAGTTGGAAGTTTTGCTGTGTCCTGCCTGGTCTGCAGCTGCTCAGACCCAAATAAACACACAGAGGCTTATATTAATTACAAACTGTATGGCCATTAGCTCAGGCTTATTACTGACTAGCTCTTACACTTAAATTAACCCATAATTCTTATCTATGCTTAGCCATGTGGCTTGGTACCTTTTCTCAGTTCTGCCTTCATATCTTGCTTCCTCTGTGTCTGGCTGGCAACTCCTGACTCTGCTCTTCCTCTTCCCAGAATTCTCCTTGTCTGCTTATCCCACTTATACTTCCTGCCTGGCTACTGGCCAATCAGCATCTTATTTATCAACCAATCAGAGCAACACATTCACAGCATACAGAGCGGTATCACCCATCAGGAGAGGGAGGGGCTGCAGAGGCTCTGCAGATAGGAGGTCACTTGCTGCACCCCAAACCCTGTCTCCTGCTGATCTCCCAGAGTATTGCCCAAATGAGGCATTTTTTTTCTTGATTTTACTTTGTGCCATGATTGTTTCTTCATTTTTACTTCCCATGCTTCATGTCTCTGTGTTCGTTGTATTTCTGTTCCTCATCTTTCCCCAGCAGATTCTCAAATTATATTCACATACACAGTATAGCCACCATGGACTTGAGAACCCTTTGTCAAGGTTCCAGATGCCATGAAGCCCTGAGGTAGGCCACTAGTCATTTAGCTAGCTTCACAAGGAAAATCTCTGACAACTTAGTCACAGTAATTGAAGATCAAATAACAATACACGACAGAAAAGATGACTTGAAGGCTGACTAGTCACCACGCAGACAATTGAGCTGGTTCAGAGCGCGACTGTCCTGTTACTTATAAAATTAAAGGCAATGTTAGCCTCATACTATGACCAGGGAATGCCATGCCTTTGTGGGCCTTCTGTCTTCCCATATTGTTTTGACATAGAGCAAATGTGAACTCCGAGGTCACTGTTTCTGATTTCACTTATTTTATATACCTATGCTTGGATTTGTAAATATTTACACTTGTGAAAGCAATTCATTGTGTTTTAGTATCTACCTTTGCTGTAGAACATCTACACTCTTTCATGTGCTCCCTATAAAGACATTTCCAAGCTAAGCTAGTGTGATAAACTTATGCGATTCTATAGTGTGTGGTTTGCCCTATCCTTTTTCCATCACAAATTGCATCCCTCTTTTTTTCCACATATTTCTGCTCTATATAACAGAGGTTAGCACACACTGCCAATGAGCCAAATCTAAACCACAGTCTGGTTGTAAGTAATCGTTTATTAGAATGCAGCTATACTCACTCTTTTTGCTGTTCCTTATAGCCACTTCCCACTACAATGTCAAGGCTGAATGGCTAGCTATACAGAAACTGTAGATCCCTCTAGAAAACATTTGCTGACTCTTACTAGGAAGCAATAACAAAACAAACAAACAAACCAAGTAAAACCTTTCCATCAAGGTGTGCTACAGCTCAGAGCTATAGGATACCATTCTATTAACTTCTTTTTAAAGAAGAGAGAACAGGCCCACGAGAGAGATGGCTTTCACTAGCTGTTTACTGCTTGACAAGTACTATACCTTAGCAAGTATTAGTTCACTTAATTCCTTGACAAAGTGTTGAATCTCTATATTCGTTTAAAACAACCTACAGTACTGATGTAATTGATGAAAGCTACGTCAGGTGGAAAGCATGGCAGTGGCTTTTTGAGCTAGGGTCTCACAATTGTAGCTCAGGCTGCCCTGGGACTCACAATTCTCCTGCCCCAGCCTCCCAGATGATGGCATTATAGGCATGTGCAACCATACCTGGCTTTGTTGTTTTTATTTTATAGACAAGTTTATTATTTATGTTGCTTGTGATGACAAGACACAAGTCTCCTACATAGTCCTAGCAGTCAACTTGACACAGTCCAGAATGATCGGAGGGAGTCTCAGTTGGTGATTGCCTCTATCAAATTGGACCATGAGCTTATCTGGGGGGGTGCATTTTCTTGGTTACTAATTGATGCAGTAGGGCCCAGACAACTGTGGAGAGAAATATCCCTAGGCAGGGGAACCCGGGCTGTAAAAGGAAACTAGCCAAGCAGAGTCTAGAGAACAAGCCAGTAAGTGGTATTCTTCTGTAGTTTCTGCTTCAAGTTACACCTTTGGTTTCCTACCCTGGCTTCCCTCAATGGTGAACTGTAACTTATAAGATGAAATGAAGCCTTTCCTCCCTGGGTAGGTTTTTTTTTTTTCTGTCATAGTGTTTATCACGGCAACATAAAAATTCACTATAACAAAAACAATTTAAGAAAAGAAGGATTTGTTTTGGCTCATATTTTGAAGGGATATAGTACATCATGGCACAGGGGGTCACGGTCGTTGGAGTGGAGGGAACTGGTCACATTGCATTAACAATCAGGAATTAGAGAGATGAATGCTGTTGCATACTTCATATGCTCTTTTTTTCTCTTTATTGTACCATCTTGAACCCCAGGTCAAGAGACGGTCACACCACGTTCCCTTTGGGTCTTCCCTTCTAGGTTAAACATCACTGAAAACACTGCATAGATACATCCAGGGATTCCAAATGGAGTCAAGATGACAATAAAGATCAATCATCACAAAAAGTAAAGAGAAAAGAGCTTAAATAGCTCACCTGTGGGCATGTAGCTCTTATAATAAATGAGGATGCTGGTACTTAAACCCGCAAATGGAACTTCAGTCTCCAAAGACAGCTGTTGCACCATCTAGGGAAAAGTCTCACAAAAAAGGAAATGTCAGAGCTTTAACTGGGCCTTATGAAAAATAAAGATCATTGTTTTCACCATTATGTTCTGTGATCAGGGAACTAAAAGGACCTCCTTTTCATGTCTTCTCCAAGTCTTGATTAAAAATACACCAGCAACACACTTTTGGATAGGACATGTGTCCTATCGTGCCTGCAACCAGCCCTTTTCTGGGTGAGTCACAGAGCTATGGATATTTCCTGCATATTTGTTTGGAAGTTGACTTAAAACTCTTTAAAGTAGAAGGGAACCAGCTGGTACCTCCCCTTCCCTCCTCCTTATGTGAACCTGTTATGGCTCAAAAGGTAGAAATGCCTCTTTCAGATCACAAAATTCATAACTAACATTTTCAGTTGGAGTAACTTAAGACTTCATATTGCAAGAATCACTGCCAGAATCAGGTGGCCTTTTCAGAACTTTGTCAACCCATTAACACTGTAGCTTCTGGATAGTTGTAACCATACAGTCAGGATCCCAACACTGGGTCAGGTGTCTCAATTCACGAGCAGATTGTCGTCTGGGCAAGTGGGATCATCATCATATTCAGCTGGCTTCTCAAAAGGAAGCATCACAGCAATCCATGCTTCTCTGATTGATTCATACTCCTATGTCCATGTCAAAATTCTCCTCAAACTTCTAACACTCCCGTCGGGCTGCAAGAATGTAACCAGGTCACACATCCACACCTCTGTGTTCTACGTCCCATTTTTCTCCTCTGCCCATGGCTGACAGGGAGCCCTCTTCCCAAGAAGGGTCAGTCAGCTGAGACACAGTCCGCTTGCATCAACAGAGCACCTGACGTCTTAGGAAGCTCTCACTGGCTGCTATCACATCTGCCTTAGAAGGAAGTCCATCTGGGCAGAAGCCTGGCACCCCAAATATATAGCAGCCATGGAATAAACAATCATAGAAATAGGAAGATCTCCTAACTTGGATTTTCACATATAACCTAGAGCCACAAAGCATAAAATAGGCCCTCACCAAAGAGAAATTCAAACCAAAGAAAGTAAAACAAATGACAAACAGGCATACTCCACTCTGCTTCTAGCCTACCCCCATTGCAGGATGCATGGATGCATAAGTAGAATCATTTGATACCAACATCAAAGCCAGCCAGTTGACAGTTGCTTGGAGTCAGCTGAAACCCTTAAAAATGCTTGGTGAAGTACCAAACACACATTTGATTATATGCAATTATACGTGAGCCACCAAAGGGAATGAACAAAACCAAGAGCTGAGCAAACAGCAATTTAAATATTATGAACAATTCTGCTGCCAGTCTTATAACTACTTATACAGACTACAGTAGTGTTGTTAGAAGGGAAGAAACCTCATCTCTGGCATGTGTTCAATGCCCATCTTCATGACCTCATTCTCATTACTCAGTCACTGAAGTGATCCTTATTGTCAGCATCAGTCAATATGGTGAATCACCGCATCATCTTCAGAGCCAGGCAAAAATATCTAGGTGATATAGTGAACATTCTTTGTCATTATTTTCCTTTTAAAATGCCTCCAGCCCCTTGTTATCTCACAATTTAAAATAGTGCATACACAGATATTATTTTATCCTGTACATTAGCATCAGTCATATGTAAACAAATATTTGCTATAGAGCTGAAGGCACCAAACCATGTATATTTCACATTGTATTCAGTTTCAATAATTCTCAAGATTACACTGAAGAAATGTCATCACTTGGAACTTACAAACTGACCCCTTCATAAGTTGTGATCACTTGTATCATAAAGGGCAAGGCTACTTCCCAGGAGAAAATGACTTATATAACACATACAGCCAAAATGCTACCTCATTTAGAAAATAGTAATAGAAAGTAAGAACCATAGAACAGTGAAGAAACTTCCTACCAACATGAGATCTAGCAAAGGAAACTCTTTAAAGTATATTTTTGAACAAGCTACTTTGAAGAAAATAAAGATGACTACAAATCCAGATTGGAGCATAAATTCCTGAGATAAAAAAACAATTCCAAATACTAGAGATGGTGTGTAAAATTTAGTGCCTAAAATTGATAATTCATTAGCATTAGAATTTATAAAAATTATGCCATATATTTACATTACAAATAAATTTTCTCCTGTCCACATTAGATGGATGTTTGCCGAATATTTAGAAATATCATCTTGCCAGGAGTTAAAATTATTAGCTTGTGTTGGTTTAGACTTGCTTTACTCTTCCATGTATCATTGGCCATTTATTCTGAACTAGTCAATTCCATCATGTTCAAGCCTTGCCCATCTTAAATATCAAATGAAACCAAACACCAACTCAGAACAAGAACAACTACAACAAAGAACAAGAACAGACCCAAACAAACTTTTTGACCCCCCTATGGCCAATGTCACATCACCTCTCCTTCCTAGTTAAACTTAAGCTAACCGAAGTCACTTGCAATTTTTTTATCTGGCCAGGAAAGGGGAATAAGGGGCTAGAAGAAGGGTTGACCAAAATGCTGTATGAAAAAGCTATATGGAAACCTATGATCTTGCAACCCAAGCAAAATATTAATCACAGGGCATAGCAGAGCAGACACATTATTGAAATGATTTCTTTGACTTAATTTGTGTTCTAATCTATCCTTCAAACTACAAGTATAGTAACTTTAAAAATATACATCCCTGACACTCTGAATCTGAAATTCCTTTTTCTCTATTAGGATAAATTTTTGAGTCTGCAGCGTGTCTTAGGAGACTGACTCTTCATCACCTGATGCCTAGCTTGCTCACCAATTTCAGCTATTATTGGTGACTTGTAGGTGCAACTACAGGCCAGCCACCTTTTCCTCTTCATTTCCTCGGCTGGGTCAAGCTTTCTCTCACATCAAAAATTATCCAGAAGTGGTCTCTCTATGGGACTTTCTACTTCCCTGATTTCCTAATTCACCCTTCACCTTGCAGGTTAAGTGTCTCTGCTCCATCATGGTCATTTTTAAAGTCCCTGACATATGCTGTCATCATAGACCACTTAAGTTATTCATTCACCACAGTGGCATCAACTCATTTAAGTCTGTACGAAGATTCCACACAGGAAAAGACTGTCTGTCTCTCTCCTTTACTGCTTTGTATTTCCAAACCTAGTATAGAGGTTTGGGAGAGACACATATACAGGACATATAATTTAATATAAATATATCTGTATATATAATTTTAAAGCCATAAAAGAAAATGCATACTTTATTATATGATTTTTAAAAGTTTAAATCATAAATTAATAGAGATAATGTCTAGGGAAATATTTGCAATATACATTCCAGATAAAAATTTAACATATGGGGTTGGAGAGATGGCTCAGAAGTTTAGATCACTAGCTGCTCCACTAGAAGACCCTGGTTTAGTTTCCAGCACCCACATGGTGGCTCACAACTCCAATGCCCAATTTTGTCTTCTTTGGACACCCTGACATACATGTGGTGCATTTAAATATATTCAGAAAAAAACATCAATAAAATTAAGTGAAGTTGAAGGCTTTAACACGTAGAATTGGGTTGGTTATCGAACCCTGCAATACCAACAGTGCTAAGAAATGACCTCTAAAGTGATCAGCTTAAAGCAATACACATACAGGATCTCAGGGTTTCTGGAGGTCAGAATCCAGGCACAGATGGGCATCGTTCTTTGTGTCAGTGTTTCTCATGAAATTGTAATCAAGGTACCAGTCAGATAGAGTGTCATCTGAGGACTTCAGTAAGGAGGGATCTGCTTCCAGGATCACATGGAACCAAGTGAATACATCCTTACGGTATTGTTGGGATAAGGACCTAGGTTTGCAGGATGCTGGATTGGGGCCAGAGAGTTCCTCACCAGGACATTCTCTTCACATAAACACGTGACAAGAAAAGCTGCAGCAAGAACACTGCAAAAACAGAAGTCACGTTGTTGTGTAACCTAATGATCCAAGTAAAATCAGACCCCTCTAAGCACATACTCACCTATAGAAGTCAGTCACGAGATCCAGCACACACCCCTCAGAGGACTACCATGGCACAGGGGCACTGGGAGCCATTTCAAAAGGCTGTGTACCACATTAGTATACAAACTGCTTCTACCGGTTTGTTAGAAAAAGAAAAAAACATACGAATATAAAGATCAGACATATGAGAGCAGCTCCAAATGACCGTTACATATATATGAGGAGGGAGTTTCTCATCTCCAGTGGTCTCATTAACTTTCATGTGAAACTCAGACTGATTTATGAAGATGAGGCTGCCATGCATGCATTGCTAATGAAAGTGAGTGCTGCAGTCATTTGCAAGGCAATTTGTTAATGTCAATTAAAAATAGACATTATAGAGCTGAGGAGATGGCTCAGAAGGTAAAAATATCAGCAGCCAAAGCCAGATGACCTGAGTTTGATCCTTGGAACCCATATAAAAAGCTGAATGTGATCCTGAGTTCCATCCCAGGAACACACATCAAAAGCCAAATGCTATGGTGTGCATATGTAATTCCAGCACTCCTACTATAGGACGGGAGGCAGAGATGGGAGAAATCCTCTAGATAGATATCCTGGAGTACATTGCATAGCGCAAATGAGAGAGACCCTGTCTCAACAAAGTGAAAGTGAGAAATGACTCTTGAAATGGCTCTGACCTCCATACATGTACTGTGGCACACTCATGACATAGCATGTGTTTGCGACAATCACCCATACACATACACAGAAAGAAATACAAAAATAAATATTTAAAAATAGAAATAAGCATTGTCTTTGACTTTAAATCTAAAGCAGTCAGTTAAAACCAACCACACATACGCTTCCAGTTTCATTTCAGTGAAAACATTAAAACAACACATGGAGGGGCTAGAGAGATAACTCAGTGGGTAGAGTCCTTGCTGAGCAAACATGAGGACCTGAGTTTGGGTCTCCAGGACCCACATAAAAAGCCAGGTGACCCACGAATGCCTGTAATCCCAGCACCAAGAGACACAAACAAGAGAATCCCTGAAGGTCACTGATCAGTCAGTCTAGCTGGTCAATGAGCTCCAGATTCAGTGAGAGATTGCCTCAAAAAATAAGGTGGAGGGCTGGAGAGATGGCTCGGCATTTGAGAGCACTTGCTGCTCTTCCAGAAGACCTCAGTTTGCTTCTCATGGCAGCTGACAGCTGTCTATAACTCCAGTTCCAGGGGATCCAATATCTTCTGGTCCTCTTGGGCAACAGGCACACACATGGTGCACAGACAGAATGCAGGTAAAACACACATAAACATAATATAAAATAGAGAAATATAACTACATTATTTTTAACAAATAAAATAAGGTGGCACCACCCACAGTGGACTGGACCATCCCACATCAATTATTAATTTTAAAAAAATGCCTCCACAGCCAGTCTGATGAAGGCATTTTCTCAACTCAAGGTCACTCTTCTCTGATGACTCTAACTTATGCCAAGTTGACAGAAAGCTAACCAGATCTCCCAGATAGAAAGAAAAAGGAGGGAGACCGAGAAAAAAATCAAGCAAATCAAAATAAAGATGTCACAAATGTTAACTACAGGCATACGTGTACATTTGTGTATTAGTAGTATATAGTAATATTTATTTGTGGCTACATGAATAAAGAGTTTTAATAAAATTGTTTCATTCTATATTAAATTATCTGGAGAAATTTCAAACATATCATCCTCATAATTGATTAAAATCTACTTTTAAGAAGATCAATGTTAATACACAGTGCATGTAAGATCATGTGTGAGTAAAGAAGGAAAGGAAAAAGAACATGATAGGATTGGGAAGGAACAATTAAATAAGCAAAGCAAAACCAAAAATTTTATCGTTAATGAAACAGAATATGCTAAAAATAGGCATGACTTTATTTTATCCATATAACAATATAATTACACACATATATTCACACATAAAGAATTGCAAGGAAGGGAAGTTATTGAAATGTTCACACTTTTCTGATGAAAATGGAAAGCCAAGTAATTGCTGCTTTCTTCCTATGGCTTTATGTATTAGTTTAATTTTATCTATAAATTTATTTTTAACTCATACTTTTATAAGAGAATTGTACACATCGATGGAGTACCATGTAATGTTTCAGTATATGGAGAGATAGTGTAATGCTTAAACCAAGCGAAACATGCCCGTGTCCTTAATCATTTAACCATTTCTTTCAAAGCCATTTCCTCCAGCTTTTTGAAGACTGCTGTGCATTATTGTCGTCTAGAGTTAGTCCCCTGCACACACCAGCTATGGCTTAGTTACCACTGATAACTTTCCCTGTCTCTCCCTGCTGCCCGCCCACACGGTGCTCAACTACCTGTCTTTCTGTACCGGCTTATTTCATTTAACACGCTGACTTCCAATTCCTTTCACAATGTTACAAGCAACAGAATTTCATTCTTTTTAGGACTGAATAGTACCCCATCATGCTTTGTGCCATGTAATCTTTATCCACCAATCAGTTGATAGACACTTGCTTGTTTCCATTTCGTTAATGTTGTGAATGGTGTTGCAGATGGAAGTGCAGGTGTGGTTTTTGGTATTCTGGTTTCACATACTTTGGATATACCCACAGTGGAGTTGCTGGATCATATGGCAGGCCTATTTAAGTTTTTCTGAGGAATGGCTATACTGTTTCCTGCAACAGACATGCTAATTTATATCCTAACAATGCACAAAATGTCTGTTTTCTCCGCATCTTTAACAACACTCGTTATCTTCAGTCTTTTTCAACCTTTTGTCTGTTTCATAGCACCCTTCTTTCCTATGTAGCCCTGGCTGTCCTAGAACTGGATGTATAGAGCAGGCTGGTCTTAAACTCAAAGAGCTCTGGCTGCCTCTGTCTTCCCAGTGCTGGAATTAGAGGCCTCTGCCACCACCCTGGGTTTATTATGGTCTTAATTGGCATTTTCCTGGTGACAAGGGATGTTGAGTATTTTCATTGGTTTTAGCACATTTTTACATCTGAAAATGTCTATGTATATTACCCATTTCAAAATCAGGCTACTGCAGGTTTGCTTGATACTGAGATTTTGGAGTTTCTTGCAGATTTTAGATATCAGTCTCTAGTCAGACCTGGTTTACAAACATTTGTCCCAACCTGTAGGGTGTTTCTTCACTGTTGATCAATGGCCTTTGCTCTGCAGAAGGTCTTTGATGTCATCTGATTTGTTTGTTTATGGTTTTGTTTCATGTGCTTTTGATATCTTATCCAACACATTCTTTGCCCTTTCCAATATCTTGAATCATGTCCCTTGTTTTTTTCTGTCTCACAGTTTTATAGTTTTTGGTATCATATTTCAGTCTTTAATCCGTTCAAAGTTGTCTCTGTAACTGTTGAGAGTTTCTGCATGTGACTACCCAACATCCCATCATCACTTAATGAAACAAATGTCTTTTCTCCAATCCAGTAGAATGTCAAAATCAGTTGTTTGAAGATATTTCAGTTAACTTCTAGGTTCTCTATTCTTTTCTATTTTTCTGTGTCTAGTTTATGCCAACATTATGTTGTTTGAGTTGCTACACCTCTGGAGTGTAGTTTGTTAAGTAATAAATTGCTTAAGATGGCTTTGACTGCTCAGGATTTTGTGATGGTTTTATATAAATTTCAGAATTGCCTTTCCTACCTCTGTGAAGAATGTCATTGATATTTTAATGGAAATTATATTGATTACTTTATTTTTAAGATTTTATTTTTAATTATTATACGTATGTGTGTATGAGAGAGTTTGGGTTTGAGCACATGAGTGCAGTACCTATGGAGATCAGGAGATGCTGTCGGATGCCCTGGAACTAGAGTTACAGGTAGTTATAGTAGCCACCAGGTGTGGGTGCTGGGAACCAAACGTTCATGTTAGGAGTAGTACATGCCTTTAACTAGAGGACTGTCTCTCCAGCCCTGATGTGCTAACTAGCCATATGTCAACTTGACACAAGCCAGAGTCATTTCAGAAGAGAGAATTTCAATTGGGCAAATGTTCTCACAAGATTGGCCTGTGGGAAAGCCTGTGGTCCATTTTCTTGATTGACGATTGATGCGGGAGAGTCCAGTCTACTTACTTTCTTATAAGACCCAGGATCACCTCTAGGCTAGTGGTCCTGGGTCTTATAAGAAAGCAGGATGAAGCAGCCATTAGGGAGACAGCCAGCTAGTAAGCAGCATTCCTCCATGGCCTCTATACCAGTTTTTTACCTCCAGGTTTCTGCCCTTCCTTCCCTAAGTGATGGACTATGACCTGGAAGTAAGATGAGATAAACTCCTTCCTCCTGAAGTTGCTTTTAGTCATGTTGTATTATCATAACAATAGAAGCCCTAACTAAGACAGAAGTTGGTACCAGGATCATGATGTGTTTCTGTGACCTGACTATATGTTTTGGGAGGACTGTAGTGGCATTTGAACTTCGGGCTTGAAAAGCCATTGTGTACTCAGAGCTTAGACAATGAGCATGCTGGGGGCAGTGCAGATGATGGCTGCCTGGCTTGTGAAGTTCAGAAGGAAGTTTTGAGAGTCCTTTAAAGACTTTTAGGGCTGTTGATATTTTGAATTTAAGAACAACTAAAACTAAAACTCTGCTTTACTGGGACAATGGATACTGGTCAGCTGGGGCTGAAGAGTTGGTCTTGATTAAGAAGAGACCAGCATTGTTGAGGATCATAGAGCTTGGAGTATTTCCTCTGGATTGTGGTGCAGAGGGGGCCAAGGCTGCATCTCATGCTAGCAGCTGAACCATGTGCCACTGGTCTTAAAGACACGAACTAATTGTAGAGAGGGGCTGAAGCTTGGCCCTGTGTGGCAGGGCTGGTTTTCTGAAGAGAGGCTGGGCAGCCATTGGTGAAGATGAAGGCTTAGTTGCCATAGAAGGTCCAGGATTGAAGTGGTCATGGAGAGAAGTTGAGACTTGGCAGCATGTGGCATGTGTCTTTGAAGTGAGCCCAGGGAAAGCTATCAGTGAAAGTGCAGCCCAGTTGAAGAGAAGACCCAGCATTTTGGAGCTGTCAGTATCATGGGATGACTGCCAGGGACAGCAGGAGCTGTGGAGTATAGTTTTGGGTCATGGTGTTTCATCATAGTGATATAAACCCTAACTAAGACCTTGATTAGCTTAATTAGCTTAATTTTTTTAAAAAAAAGAGCCTGTCTTGTCTATTAAATGTGAATTACAGAAATGTATTCATAAAAATAAGTATCCACACCCATATGGATGATATATATGTATACATACATGATAACCTATTATGTGCTATAAGTATCTGATTTCTCTAAGCAAGAGTGGGAAAAGGAAGCATTTTACACAAAAGTCACTGTATAAAAAGAAGTGCTAGCCCAGAGAAGCAAAAAGTGATGTGGAGGAAAAATAAGAGGTCTTATTTGTGTGGACCACAGAAAATGGGTTGGATAATAGCAAAATTAGAAATGTAAGGTAGAACTTAAGTGTGCAGGACCTTAAAGATGACTCTGACTCTATTGGCCAAGCACTGCAAAGCAATATTTGAATATGAGATGAGATGATAAAGATCTGAGGATGAATCTAGACCTCAGATTCTGGGGAGAGTGCTTAAGATCAACCCTCAAGATAGGAAGGGCTTTAATAGACAGAATTCTACAGATGGTGTCTGAAGTGGGTTAAGTGAGGCAAGGCACATAAAAATTGTTACAATATTTGTTTCGATCATGGAGGATGATGGTTAAGTTTGTTTCTTTTTGCCAACCTGTGTTTCCTCAAAATTTCAGAACTGATAGTGGCATCATGGACAGTTTGAACTAGCTAGAAAGCTAATTTGTATTTTCTTCTAGAATCCCAAAGTTGTCTTCTTTTGCAGAACATAAAGGCCCATGTGTTATTTTGACTAGTCTGGAAGAGAAGTGGATTCTGACTTAGATTCTTATGCAACAATAAACACAGAAATACCAAGAATAAACCCTAACTGGCCTAAACTATTTCTTGGAAAGTGTTCTAGATATTTTTCAAAAAAAAAAAAAAAGACCAGAGAAATGTAGGAAGTTCGCCAGCTTGGCATTGTTTATGCAAAAAACCTGCCAAAAGTCTGGCCCCCTTTGCCAGTGTCAATACTCCAGAGTGTAAACATGGTCTTGCCCAAGGGACATTGTGTAGCTAGAAATTCATCTTAATTAGCCACTCCTTGTCTAGAGTAAATGCTACAGAAGAAATCCCAAGTCTTTTCAGAATCTACGCACTTCACACTCTAATAAAGCTATCCTTAACTGTCTTATTACGCAACAAGGAAGTAAAGTCTTTAGAGGAAGTGCTTGAAACAGTGCTCAAGGATCTGCTGAGGTGGGAGGGTCCTAGAGAAAACAAGTGGAATCTTGTTATCTTTCACATGTGTTGTCCAAAACTAGAATTAAAGATGTGATCAAGTTGATTTTACTTCAGTTATCCTCTGTCTACATTTCAGTATCAATGACAAGAATGGAACTGTACTGAAGAGATTAGTCCTTAATGAGTCTATCTAAGCAAGAAGAATCCTTCACCACAGGAAGTGAAGAGCTCTGTTTCACAAGTATCAATATGAATGAGAGAACACCAAACTATCACATAGTAGTAAGACATGTCATCATATGATCATAACATATCAAGATGTCATTGTGCCATGTTTCAGGAATAATACTTTCTTAGTGCTATCAGTTATTAGGAGAGTATCGAATATTGAGTCTGTCTCTCTCTCTCTCTCTCTTTCTCTCTCTCTCTCTCTCTCTCTCTCTCTCTCTCTCTCTCTCTCAGGAGTGTGTGTGTGTGTGCGCGCGCGCGCATGCACACACATAAACACACACACACACACACACACACACACACACATACACACACCCTACACATTTTGGGACACAGGCTAGGCTCATCTGACTTACCACTGAGAAGAGGTGGGACATGCCACACACTTCAGTATCAAAATCCTTAAAACACTGTGTGACTTGCTACACAACAGTTTTTCTCGTTAACTTAGTTAGAAAAGACACTCACAATGCTGGTAACTTCTTAAACCCAGTTCTCATTTCTCTCTGGTTTATTCTGTTGTCTTTAAGTGAAGAATTCAGGGGAAATGATTGCATTTGTGGTTGGCTAGATAAGAATAAAAAGTTGAGCAGGATCAAGTATCTATGGACATCCAGAGATCAGGTTCCAACACTACTGGTCTGTATCCTCTAGTGTAAGAGAAGAGATGAGGAAAAGTGGAAAATTTGCATGGAAGGTCATGACCCTATCAATACAAGACCACTTAATGGATTAATGGAAAGATGAAGACTGGGGAGAACCATGAGATGAAAGATGGGAAAAAAAATCACTTGTTTAGATGTAAGGAATACAGCCCATACTGTCTCCTTTCTCCAGCCTTATCTCTAGTAGCATCAGAAGCGCTTTGCCTCCTCTGCCCTGTTTCCATCACTTCTGAAATTGATCACTGTTTTCCCTTTCAATTTTGTATCTTGTTCTGAGTCTTTTTCTAACACAGGAGATGATAAAAGCCGCAGAC
Source organism: Peromyscus melanophrys (assembly GCA_902168415.1). Lineage (NCBI taxonomy): Eukaryota > Metazoa > Chordata > Mammalia > Rodentia > Cricetidae > Peromyscus > Peromyscus melanophrys. Next base: position 14,953 of record CABHPR010106264.1, read on the forward strand.
CCTGCCAAGGAGTGACTCATAAATCTCATTAGTATTAAAAATTTAAAACCTCATGGAATTTGGACAAAACTCAAAACTGTTGCAGGATGCTGAAGTCCTAAGGAAAAGGAAGAGAAAGACTTTAAAATGATAGCACGGAAACAGAAATTACAGCAGTGATTTCCATTTATGCACTTGAAGGTATTTATGACACTAGTGACCGAACATCAGAGCAACAACTGGTTTAAGATTCCCTCAAAGTGAAAAACTGCATCTTTTCAAAGGAGCTTCTGGAAAGGATCCAAAGAACTCAGAAGCATGTGTTCCTTTTGAACCCTGACTCTGGGGCTAGAGATAGAATCATGGGTGTGAGGGATTGGGTCTTTCAAAACATAATATTGGCAACTGGTAAGCCATGGTGATTGTTGCCAGTAGTGATGTGAACAGGGTTGGGAGAGAGAGAGAGAGGGGACCTTGCCAATTTCTACTATCATGACTTGGTGAGTTTTTCTAGTTCTTGATTCCTGACTGGGAAGGTGCACTGGAGAATCCAGAGTCAGATAATGCAAGGGATCCGTAGACAGAGCAGTTAGATGGTGACAGGGCAGACCCTCCAGGAGAGTCTACAAGATAGCTTGTAACACGAATCTTAAAAGGTCTTACTAATAAAAAACCCGGAGCCAGACATTGGGGTGAAAGCAGAAACATCAGAGGAATAGAACAAGCCAGCCACAAGTTCTTACCACTAGGATATCCTCAGCCCAAGAGAGCTACTTCCTGTATACTCACACCTTATATACCTTTCTGTGTCCTGCCATCTTATTTCCTCTCTCCACCTAGCTACATCACTTCCTCTTTCCACCCAGCTCTATCACTTCCTGTCTGTCTGTACAGACCTCCAGACCTCTGTGGTTAACTAGTGCTGGGATTAAAGGCATGTGCCACCACATCTATCTCTGTTCCCAGTGTGGCCTTGAACTCACAGAGATCTGGATGAATCTCAGCCTCCCAAATGCTAGAATTAAAGGCGTGTGCTACCACTGCCTGACCTCTATGTTTAATACAGTGGCCGCTTTGTCCTCTGATCGCCAGGCAAGCTTCATCTGTTAGAACACAAATAAAATATCAGCACAATAGCTTTTGAAGAAATCTCAGAAACTGACCACATTTGCCATTTTTTCTGCCCCTCTGCTTATAAAGTAACTAAAACCAGCCATTGATAACATTAGTTGGTGCTTATCTTCATGACTGCCTTAAGTATTTTACACAAGAGATCCCATCTAACTAAACATCAGCTTCATGAGATAGCTGACATTCTATACTTGCAGGTAAGAAACTTGCATCCAGAGAGTTTTAATAAGTCTGCCTAAATTACAGCGCAAGTAAATGGTGAATTCAGGAGGGTTGATTCACAGTCATGATGTGACACCACACTTTATAGCACACTTCCCCCACCCCACCCCACCCCCGCTTTACCATCTCCCATGCTGCTATAATTTATAAAGCATCACATTATTTCCCGTAACTACCTCTTCTTCTTTATCAAGTATATTACAAGTTTTGGAAATTATATTCCACTTGGAAAGTTAGCCAGCTTACTCAAATATATTGTACTTTAAATTCATGTGTCCCACCAGATAGGGTGGTGCACGCCTTTAATCCCAGCCCTTGAGAGGCAGCGGCAGGCAGATCTCTGGGAGTATGAGGCCAGTGTGGTCTACATAGTGAGTTACAGGACAGCCAGGGCTATGTAGACAGACAATGTCTCAAAAATACAAAACAAAATAAGTAAAGACATAAATTCAGGTATCCCTTTTCTAGGGTGTGACTATATGAACTGTAAGTTATTTCCCATAAGTGGGCCAATCCACAATATTTATGAATAAAGAAACCAAACCATTCAGCAACCAATAAGAGTTGAATTGCAATCAATATGATGAAATGTGATCGGTGATAATGATGGAAGAGACACTAAACGATCCTAAAACGTGGTTTAAATGGTCATTTTTGCTAATTATTAGCCTATATCACTCCAGTTCTGGCAAAGCCATGGACTGAACTAGCTATCATGCAGTGTCCCTCTGATGCAATCACCTGGACTTCTGCACCAAGTATAATGCAAAAGTCATGTCATAGCTGAGCTCACAAAATTGCCATGCTGAAGAAATGAAGAGTGAATCCAGTCTGAACTCAAAGCAGCAAGTGCCTGGTGGGTGGGCCTCTTTGTTACTAGCCTTGATTCAGGGCTCGATCTCTGTCTCATGGATCCACCACCTTCACCATAGAGTTTGCAAGGACACTTTGCTTATTCTTACGAAGCTGCTGAAGAATGAAAGAGCTCCGTCTACTGAGACGTCTTCCTGACCAGGCCTGGAAATGGCTTTTATCATTCCTGTTACATTGAACACACATGAGAGCTGCTGGATTAGGTAGTGAGCTGTGCTCCAAGAAGAGAAGGATACTGGCTTTAGAAATTAGCTAGAGGTCTGTGTCATGGTCAGAAGAATAGCTCTGTTCTTCTAAGTATTCTAGATAATGGGGGCTGAAGAAAGAAACACAAACTCTGAAAGTCCCAGGAACAGGTTCAAGTAGATTGATAAATGGTCAAACTGTCTATGAGTACATTTCAGGGTAGATGTTCATGTAGATGAAATTAATGTCTGCACATTTTTCTTACATTTGGAAAAAAGCATGATATCCAATTTTGCAGCAAGAGTGTTTTAATTTCCACTATGTTTATATAGGCACAATAAAGCTATTTTTGATCCACATAAATCTGGTTTCCTTTCCTTACTCAAAATTGGCATATTATTTTCTGCTTTCTGTGAATCAGAATAAATTGGAGGTTAAAGCACCTATACAATGTTTGGGAGGTAAGTGAGTCCACATGCCAAGGCCAAATCCAGTTCATTACAGATGTATTCAATGAAATGAAAACATTAATTTTTGTCTTTTTCTATTTCTGAGCATTTGCTTAATATTCATCTCATATGAGAATTCAGTTTTACACCAACGTTAAAGCTTTGTTTAATATTCATTTGCCCTAAATTTGGAGTTTATTGGCTGGTGACGTCAAATCAGAAACATGCACAACAGGGATGGAGAGCACACATTCGTTTCTGTATGCTTTCTTGCATAGAGTGGGGCTGCCATCAATGCACTCCCTGGGATTCTCAGTCCAGGATGTTCTCATAATCTCTCTTCTCCATTTCCTATGACAGGAGCACCTGTTTTTGCAGATTAACTCTTCCTTCTCCTTCAGCTACTGAGGTAAACCCCCTAACAGAAGCTTGGAGTAGCCTTTCCCGAGCTCCTTGCTAGGCCAGTACTTTTAAAATAACTATAAAACTGGGTGCTTTGGTGTAGCAGTTCAGCACAACTGCAAGTAAACACAGCTGCTCCTCAGCGTAGGAAAGGGAAACATCCTGATATATCCTCTGTAAGCTGAAACAATTACAAGTCAGAAATGCTTTTCGGACACCTGATCTAGCAAGCATCCCAGTTTGGTGACAGTTGTCTCGAATTGGGGTTGTTTGCACTCCTGAGCTGGGTGATCAGAAACTGGCTGGTGGCAGCTCCCAGCATCATGGCAGAGAACTGTTTATTGTGCTTTCGGGAAGGGATGGCAATGGAAAATGCTATCTATGTTCTACTGAGTGCTCTGTTCGTAAAGTTGGAATATCACAACTTGAATCATCACAAGTTGAAGGCTATCATCACTTAAGAATTTGGTTGCTCAAAATTTGTTTCCCTTATGAAAATACAAGCTCTGTCAGGAGGGGATTCTCTTTATCCTTTCATTATTTTATCCCAAGTCCCGAGTTTAGTGTCTGAATAAAATGGACACCAGTGTACGTTAACCCATTCAATAAATGACCATTGTTGTTATCCACAATAGTGTGTCAGGCAGAGGGAGTGGGGAGATGGGATGAAACAATGAGAACCAACTGCTCTGGAGCAGGGTGTGCAGTGAGCCTCCATGAGGCAGACACCAGCAGAGCATTGCACTATGTCCCACACCATGCAAGAGAGCACACAGAAACTAATGTGCAATCTTTTCCCCTATTGCCCTTAGTTTCTGAAGGCATATGCACATGATTTAACCTTGACTTAAAACTATCAGAAAGCTGCACTTGGCTCCCTTTTCTGGATTTCTGTGGTTTTTTTTTACCAAGTAGTAGGCCAGAAGACTAGATCTTCACAAAGAACACCCCAACCCTCTTCCTACTCAGGCTTAGTGAGGGCTCCCGCCTACCTGTAAGTGTTCCAAATACCACACCATGGAGTCATCAAGGGGACACAAGAGGATCTGAAGGTATTACCTTAAGCAACTACTTGAAAGAAGCATAAGAAGCATGGTAATCAGTTATTGTCTCTGGACTAGTTGTTGGAGGAGGATCAGGGCTGGAACCAGAAATTGTATCAAGAAGTCTTATGATCTGAAGATGAAGGTGGGGATGTTGAATTCAGAGGCACTCCTGTAGAGTCCTTCTACAGACTCCAGGAGAAGAGCTATAGGATTGTCTTAGGGTGATTCAGGCCTGAGGGAAAGCTCTGCACACTTGTTTTCCTTATTCGACATCTACTCAACTATCTAGGGGCACTTTTGGAACCAAGAGAAGCAGAAATTTCATAATTCTTTCAAGATTCCTATTCTGTCCTCACTAGAGCGTTTACTGAGGATTTTCTCAAGGCTGCAGCTGCAAAGGGTTGCCTCAGGTCAGCCTGAGAGATGGAGCCATCCCTTGGAATGAGACTAAATAAAGCTGTAAAGTCAACAGGGTTGCATTTTTCACAGGAATCCCTGAATATATTTAGGTCACCCAGGGCCACCAGACCAGTCAGCTCTGTGTGATGTGGATTCTCTTACAGCTGGAGCAGAGAACAAAAGACCCCAAGAGAGGTGTCCTTTCTATGATCTGCCTGTGGGTGGGTAGCTGTGTTTCTGTTCTGGGTTTCAATTTAAAATTTCATAATTTAGCTTTTATGAAATGACAGATTTGACTGATTCTTGCTTAACTATTTCTAGAGTAACAGGTAAATTAACTACACATTTTAATTTTTTTAAAATTTTCATACAGTATATTTTGATCATATTCTTACATCTCTCAACTCCTCCCAACTACTCTCTCCTCCATACCCACCCAACTTCATGTTATTTATCTCTAAAAACAGAACAAAGCAAAGTAAAACACCAAACCAAACCAAACAACAACAAAAGCACACACAAAAACAAATCCATGAAATTTGCTTTGTGTTGGCCAACTATTCCTGAGCATGGTACCTGCCCTAGAGTGTGGTTGATATAGCCAATGACACTCCATTGGAGAAAACTGACTTTCCCTTTTCCAGTAGGTTTCAATTGCAAATAGCTTCTTGTTTAGAGATGGGACTTTCTGGCTACTTCCACTTCTCCATGTTGGGATTCTGCCTAACCTGACCTTATATAGGTCTTATGCATGCTATCACAATCTCTGTGAGTTCCCATGTCTATCAGCACTGTTGTGTCTGGAAGACACTTTTTCCTTGGAGCCATTCATCACCTCTGGCTCTTAAAATCTTTCCACCTTCTCTTCTGCAAAGATCCCTGAGCCTTGAGGGGAAGCTTGATAAAGACATCCCATTTATGGCTGAGTGCTCCAAGGTCTCTCACTTTCTACACATTGTCCTTCTGTGGGTCTCTGTGTTAATTATCATCAACTGAAATAAGAAGCTTCTCAGATAAGAGCTGAAAGATGCACTGACCTATGGGTACAACAATATGTCATCAGGAGTCATTTTACTGCTGTGTTCCTTTAGAAGAAAAAACAGTATTAGGTTTTCCCTAGGGCCTGTGACCTATCAATCTCAGCTTCTCGGCACTTTAGCAGTGTCGAGCGTGGGTTTTATTTCATGGGGTGGACCTGAAACCCAATTGTAAAAAGTGGTTGGTGACTCCGATAACATTTGCACCACTACTGCACCAGTGGATCTTGCAGGCAGGTCACTGCTGTAGCCCACAGAGTTTGCAACTGTTTGAGACTGACAATTGCTTTTCTCCTCCAGTAAAGAGCACAATATCTTCTAAGAGCACAGTGGATGCTAGTCACTAGAGGGGAAGCTTCTAGTTGAACGCCAGCTCAGTTTCCTCATGATGTAAGTCTGTGGCGATATTAGTGACAGGGTCTTACTATCAGGTTGTGGAGGGTAACCAATATTATTGGCCCATGGTATTAGGGGGTGTCTACGGGATGCCTTTAGATGGAACCCATTCCTGGTATTCAAAAAAAAAACTAAGAAATTACTCAAAAAGAAATTAACTTATTCCTGGTACTGGAATTTTTACTTGGTAGTATATGATGTCTAGTTGGGGAGTTGTCTCCATTATTATGTAGTAACTACACTTAAATTCCATTCACATACATGTATATTTTAGGAAATATTTTTGGTGTCAGTTGCCCCTCCCCACTCTCCCTCCTTTATCCTGCCCTCTCATCCCCTTCCTCACATCATTCTCCAGGTTTCCCCTCTATTCCTCTAGAACACTATATCCTACTTAATTTCATAGCTTTGATGCCAAGTTCTGAGAGGTTTGAAACAAACTTTCTGAGGGGAGAAGGCACCAACAGACCCCTCAGCCAATGGGAATCCTCTACATAGTGTTCCGTTGGGACCTTCAGTACTCTTGTGCCACAGGCTCTTGCTTGTGACTCTAGAATTATGTAAAACTCTGCTGTGTGGCTCCTCACCACTCAACTGACCCATTTTTATCACAATATTCCTCACCGTTGCTTTTCACAGACGGGTTCCTCTAAGTATGATGTATTTCTAGTTCCAAAAGTCAAGTATGAAATGTTCGAAAATCCTAAAATTTTGAGTGCCAACGTGATGCTATCTGTGAAAACTTCCACATTATTAAAATTACTGAAAATAAAAAGAAATTAGCTTCAGGCTATGTGTTTAGTATACATGTATATGCATGAAAAATAAATAAATTTGTTTAGACTTGGGTCCCCTCCATGATATATACATACATACATACATACATACATACATACATGTGTGTGTGTGTGTGTGTGTGTGCAAATACTCTAAAGTTACTGTATGTTGTATGTATGTGGCATATTCTAAAGTCCAAAGAAAGTCTGTACACTTCTGATACTAGGCATTTCAGGTTAAGTAGTATTCAGCCTGGATGTGCTTTCTCTTAAGTAATCTAGGACTCACTAGAGCTTTTTTATGCATTTATCTTTTTATTATTATTATTATTATTATTATTATTATTATTATTATTATTATTATTTTGGTTTTTCGAGACAGGGTTTCTCTGTGTAGCTTTGCGCCTTTCCTGGAGCTCACTTGGTAGCCCAGGCTGGCCTCGAACTCACAGAGATCCGCCTGGCTCTGCCTCCCGAGTGCTGGGATTAAAGGCGTGCGCCACCAACGCCTGGCTGCATTTATCTTTTGTCTTCAGAGAAATCAGCAAGTATCTGTATGTTCAGGATGCCTACAATATCTTGACACATAACTGTCAAAGCATCAGCAGATGAGTGATTTGAGATGGTTAAGAACACTATCTTCCGGATTCAACTCTCATGTACTTCACTCTATGATCAGTTTGAAAGTCCTGTTCTATGAGTACATGGATTTGGTGATAGATGATGCTAACCTGTGTGTATTACATGCCTGATGTATAGAAATAGTAAAAAGCATGAATGGAATTTTCTCAAATGTGAGACATTATTTCACAGATTCTTTTTCCTCTTTACATTTAGTCTTAAACCCTACCACAGATTCTAGACAAACTCCTAGTCAACTTCTGTTATTTCAGCTCTGCTCCCTGAGACCAAATCTTTAGCTAGGGTCACCTAAATAAGGTTATTTTATTTTATTTTTCAAAAACCAGCTTCTCTTGCAGCCAGTTTGAACTGTGTTGTTAACTTTCAATGAGATGCAAATGTAATTATTAGAATTTTCAGGGTGAAATCCTTTAAAAATAGGATTCTCCTTTGTTGTGGAATATTAATTACCTTAACTATGTAAAGGTATGTTGCATTTATTTGTGCTGCATTTGTTTAACTATGTAAAGATGTGTTGCATTTGTTTCTCCTTGCCTGTCTAGGGCACCTGATTGGTCTAATAAAAAGCTGAATGATCAATGCTTTTTATTTAGAGCCAGCCAGGCAGCCGCCAGACAGACAGACAGACACGTAAGAAGCAGGAAAAGTAGGACATACAGAATGAAAGAAAGGTAAAAGTTCCCAAAGCAAAATGTAGATGAAAAGAAACAGGTTAAATTAAGTTATGAGAGCTAATGAGACAAGATGAGATAAGGCTGAACATTTGTAACTAATAATAAGATTTCATGTCTTTATTTGGGAGCTGGTTGGTGGCCCAAAAGAAAGCCTCTTACATTCCTTTGGCTGCCTGTCCTTTAATGTGATTTGGAGGGTTCATGGTATTTTAAGGACAACAGCTGCAACTAAGGATCTTGGAACAGAGACTTTGAAGGATCTTGGGTTCCCTAGGACTCTGTGGACCCGCCTTGTCAGTTCTTGAATGCTCGCCTTTATAATCCATTTTTTTTTTAACAAAGAAATGAGAGAAATGCATCTTAGTTAAGCATTGCTATTTGGGGGTTTTCTGTAACTAATACCAATCTCAATTTATACAACCATCTGTGGTCTTATTAGTATCCTTGATCCAGGAACACATGTACTAGTACAAGCAATTTCTGTGGCTTTAGGTATAAAATGGTAAAAGTGGTGTGATGACTTAGATTTCAGGAGAAAAAAATACCACAATTCAAAGAAAAATACAGAGTTGAGAAACATGTATTTTTTTCTCCCATCAAATGCAAAATTAAGGTCATTATCTGAAAAAAGAATTTCCACTGTGATCTAGTGTAGCTAGAGTTTTCCTGCCTGGCCCACAGTCAGGACAAATCTCTCTCACCCGCCAGTCCCACAGCCGCTCAGACCGAACCAAGTAAACACAGAGACTTACATTGCTTACAAACTGTATGGCTGTGGCAGGCTTCTTGCTAACTGTTCTTATAGCTTAAATTAATCCATTTCTATAAATCTATACCTTGCCACGTGGCTCGTGGCTTACCGGCATCTTCACATGCTGCTTGTCATGGCGGCGGCTGGCAGTGACTCCTCCACTCAGCCTTCCACTTTCCAGAATTCTCCTCTCTCCTTGTCCCGCCTACTTCCTGCCTGGCCACTGGCCAATCAGTGTTTTATTTATTGACCAATCAGAGCAATTTGACATACAGACCATCCCACAGCCATCTAGAGTTTATAGCTTCACAGCCAGCATTTCCAATCATGAGCCTGCTGTTTCCTGGTACACACAAAATAAAACTTTGTAAGTGATATTCAATCAAGACTAGAGCACTTTGCAAAGGAAGTTTGGTTCCTAGGCGTGGATAGAGAAATAAATTATGGTCTAAGTGTATAGTTACTAAGACCTAAAAATGATGCTTGTTCAAATGAAAGAAAAAAAATTCAGGAAACAAAACCCTCAATGTGGTATTTATTATAATCATGTCATCACTGCCCTTCATGATTTCCAATGAGATACAAAAAAAAAAATCTAAGTTTATTTTCAATAATGGTTGTTTGAATTCAAGTCCTGAGGACATAAGAGAGGAAAGGGGCAGAGGCTGTGTTAGCCCTTGGGAAAGCATGAATTAAGAACCACAGTGTTCTTTACTGTGTTCTACTGCTTTACCATGAATGGCTCCATTTTCCTTTTCTATTTACATAGAGTCAAAATTGAGAATACTTCACAGATCAGGGGATCTACTTAAACCAGGGTGTGTAGAAAGTTGATACTACTTAGGAAATGTTTGATAAACCCTCTTTGTAAAATACTGAAAAGCATAAAATATTTTAATCCCCCTAAGTCAAGTTGTCCACAAATGGTGGTGGTGGTGGTGGTGGTGGTGGTGGTGGTGGTGGTGGT
>CABHPR010106265.1:0-20928 GCA_902168415.1 Peromyscus melanophrys
AAACCCTGTCTCGAAAAACAAAAAAAATTAAAAAAAAAAATAAAGAAAGAAAACATACCAAAATATAATCGAAACTTCAGCTTTATTGTCCTATTTGAAAAGTATGTAATATTTGTTGCATAATAAAATGGGGAAGCACAAAAGGTCCAAGAGGTTTGATTTAGAAACTGCCTATTATCCCATCCCAGGGAAATATGCTAACCTTCGCCACAGTTATTCATCAGCCTTTTCCTATGTATTTTTTTTAGCATAACTCAGATACCACAATTATATAAACCCATATCCAACTTTTTCAATATATCATACCATTTCCCTCATATTAATAAAAATTCTTTGTAAACATAAATTTAATGAGAGAATATTTCCTTTGTTGTTCTTTTGAGACAAGGCTTTCTCTGTGCAGCCCTGGCTGTCTTGGAACTCACTCTGTAGACCAGGCTGGACTTGAACTCAAAGATCTTCCTGTCTCTGCCTCTCAAGTACTGGAATTAAAAACATTCGCCACCACACCCAGTTTTATTTCATATAAACATACTGTAGTGTATTTAAGCACCTTCCTAATAGCAAATACTTAGATAAGAGAGCTAGTATGAGGAAGCACACACAGTCAGGGCCACAGTGTCCTAGAAAGGTTGCTTTTGAGAACCCAGGAGGCTATGCAGAGCTTGGGTGAGGCGGACAGAGGGAGCAGTTCACAGGTCCTGGCCCAGACGCTCCAGCTCGCACAGAAGGAAGTCTATATCAGCCTGGACCAGTATGGGGTTGGCTACCACCATTCGAAAGAAGTTGGCCCGGGTCCCATGGGGCTGGTAGCCAATCATCATGGAGCCCTTCTTCACCATGCGCTCCTTGAGCACAGGCGCCACCTGTGAGCGATGGAGGGAGCGCTGAAGCCGCTGGTCTGGCTGCCTGGACCACCTAGCTCCAAAGGCTGTCTCCCCACATCCTGCCACCTTCCATAGCCAACTCACTGCTCACACCCTCTCCACCACATGCAGCCTGAGTTACCTTCTCTGTCTTCTGCTTTCTTCCGCCCTCTCCTCTCTCCAAGGAAACTGGAGCCAGGAACATCATCCAAGCAGACTCACCTCTGATTCCCAGCACTGCTTCTCCTGGATCTCAAGCCTTCACCCTCAATTCCTTCTCTCCCCTCTTAGTGCCTGACATAGTTTGACCTGTACCATGTGACCTAGTGGTAACTTAACAAAACACCTTGAAAACAAGTATAAACAAACAGCTCCTCTTCTGCAGCGACAGCCCAGGAGGGCAGGGCACTGGTGCCGCTCCAGGTTCCTAAGGCGTCCAGAACTAATCCATTCTTTTTTTTTTGTTTTGTTTTGTTTTCCGAGACAGGGTTTCTCTGTGTAGTTTTGGAGGCTGTCCTGGATCTCGCTCTGGAGACCAGGCTGGCCTCGAACTCACAGAGATCCACCTGGCTCTGTATCCTGAGTGCTGGGATTAAAGGTGTGCGCCACCTGGCTGCAGAACTAATCCATTCTTAAGGATAAGGACATAACGTATCTTCCTGCCTCTAAAAGCACACCTGGGATGATCTTTCTAGGTTCTGTCCCCAGCACAGTGGCAAAACTGTAGACGTCTGTGTGCCGCACACGGGTGAGTCCCTCCGGTAACACCCTTCTGTCTCCTTACTTTCCGGAAACATATCCTTCTCCCCACCTGCACCCCACGAAAACAGAAGACAAGGGGGTGCTCTCCAGAGCTTGCCATCTCAAGAGCGAGGCTGGGACATGTTGTGCCAGGCACAGCCAGCAGAGGGCAGAAATACACCAGTGGCTTAGTTCCCTGAATTAGGTCACCCAGAGGGCAAGCCTACCTGAGACAGCCTCTCGCTGTAATCTGGACTCTCCTTCTTCCCCCGCAGGCTGGGAGGCACAAACCAGAAGCACACATTGACAAACTCAGGCTGAGGGGAGGGATGAGGAAGGCATGAGCTGAGGAAGGGGGTGTTTCCCTGTGTCCACTCCTGGTCCTTTATGAGGCTTCATGTATGGAATGGGGGATGGGCATTCAAAGGATCCAGGAGTCCTACCTCCATGACCAACTCAAATCCTTGGCGCTTTTTTATCTCCTCCACCAGGTACCTGGGAATAAAGGGTGAGAAAGCACAGCGGAGGAAAGGCAGAGGCGGGGGAATGGAAGAGACCCACAGAGGCACAAGGACGCCAATGGAGACCGGAAGAGACGAGATCTGGGGTCCTTCCACACTTACCGGGTGAGAGCAAAGGCCTGGTCGATGCGCTGTTCCAGCCCTTGCCCGCCCTGTGCCTTCCACATAAGCCACAGTTTCAGACAGTCCACGCGCCGGCCACACTGCACCACCTTGTCTCCAGTGTCCAGAGCCACATCATAGAACTTGTCCTGCTGGAAGAGGTAGCTGGCCTGGGACCCATGGCAGCGCTTGAGCAGGTTCTGTGGGGAAGGAGCCGTCAGAGCAGACCCCCTACAGGGCGGCATGGAGGAGTCTCAACAGGGCCTCCCCTTCCCTCTCCCTGCAGCTGGGCAGCGCTGAGGACAGCTGCCAGCCTACCCTGACCTCTCTCTGGGTTGCTCCCAACACCAGAGCTCTTCCCAAATTCTGCCCAGGATCCCTCTGACCGCAACTACGAGCTAGAAACTCTTTCTGTCCCATGAGAACAAGCCACTGGGCGCATGGGAGCTCGACACAGGGTTAGGGTGGCCACAGGAACTTGGTGTCAGTTGGGAGGGTAAAGGGAACACGGTCAGGCTGGACTCCTCCATGGTGAAACAGGGAAGCTAAGGAAGGCCGGGGTCTGGGGTGAGGGCAGACCCACCGAGGTGTCCCGGAGAAGAAGAGCAGAGCATTGCAGCCCTGCACCGAGAAGCTTGTGAGGGTTCCAGGCCACGGAGTCAGCCCTGGGTGAGACAGAGCAAGGCTGGGTCAGTGGTTCCTCCTCCAACTGCCTAGCAGAGCCTTCCTCCCCTTCCAGATACCCAGTAAAGGGCCTACCCCTTCCCCAGAAGGAAGTCCCATGCCTGCCCTCCCTCTAACCATCAATCAATCATCTTTCCAGTTTTCATCCCACCCCTCCCCAGCCTCCCTAGTTTGTGACTATTGTGAGGACCAAAGATTTGAAGGGAGGGATTCGGGAAGGAGGCTGTATGCACCTCTGGATCCCATCCAGGAGATGCCTGTGTGTCCGGGACAGCAGGACGCTCCCACCCCAGGCAGCCTGTGGAGCAGGAGGAACAGCGTGGGTCTTGGCCTCAGTGGGGCCCACCCTACCCCCTCGACCCGAGTCTCACTCACATCCACATGTAACCATAATCCGTGACGCTGGCAAACATCAGCAATCGCATCCAGAGGGTCAAAGGCCCCTAGCACGGTGGTACCAGAGGTGGCACTGACCAGAAATGGCACAGAGCCCTGTTGCCAAAAGGTAGAGGAGAAAGAGTCATCGGTCAAGCTGTTCGGACGCAGGTGACGTGCCCTACACTCTGCACGCCTGTCCCCAGCCCTGCACCAACCTCCTCTGCAATCTGCGGGCAGGGACACTAGGATTCACAGATACAGCAGAACCTAGGTCCACCTGTTCCCATGGTTTGTGCTCTTTCACTTTCAGTGTTGGGCTGGGCAGACAGCTCCGTCAGTAAAGTTAACTACCCTGCAAATATGTGGACCTAAGTTCGATTCCCAGAATCTATGTAAACACACACACACACACACACACCCTCTAGGCATGGTGGCATGAGCCTGTAAACCCAGCTCTGGGGAGACAGAGATAGGTAGGCCCTGGGGCTTGCTGGCCAGCCAGCTGGTGAGCTCCAGGCAGTAAAAGATCATCTCAAAAAAGCAAGGTGGAAGGCTCCTGGGGAGCAACACCAGAGGGTGATGTTAGAGTTCCACGTGCACAACAGGACACTTGTACACCACGACACATGCACACGAACACACACACAAACATAAGCACAGAATGTCTTACTGAAGAGGCATACTGAAAAGCCCCATACTACAAAGTTCATACCGACAGCAGATCAGTGATTAAAAACCTTAGCCCACCCCAAAGAGAAGCCCAAGCATGGCCGGCTTCACTGATGAATTCTATCAAACATTTAAAAACTAAACACTACTGGGTTGGAAAGGTAGCTCAGCAGTTAAGAGCACAGAACCACCTGTGCTTCCAGAGGACCCACACATACATAAAGTAAAAATAAAATAAACCTTAAAGCAATAAAAGCACTGGCTGCTCTTCCAGAGAATCCAGGTTCAAGCTCCCACATGACAGCTCACAACTATCTGTAACTCCATTCTCAGGAGATTCAGCACCCTCTTCTGGCCTCCCTGGGCACCAGGCACACACATGGCACAGATATACATACAGGCAAACCACACACATATATATAAATAAAATTAAAATAAAAAACAATAAATAGAGAGTACCAGTTTACAAATACTTCCTCCCCACAAGCAGAATGCATAAAACCAACTAGAGCTGGAGATTGAGACAGCTCAGTGCAAGAGCACTTACCTAGCTCACCTGAGGTCCTAAGCAGAATCTCCAAAACCAACCACACAAAAAGCAAACAGCAATAACAAAACACATCAAGCAACTGTGTGCGCACACAAAGGAACATGAACACAAAAATGAAACCAAGAAGCAGGCATTGACGGTGCACGCCTTTAATCCCAACACTTGGGAAGCAGAGGCAGGAGGATCTCTGTGATTTTAAGGCCAGCCTGGTCTACACGGAGAGCTCAGGACAGCCAGAGCTACACAGTGAGATCCTGTCTCAAAAAAACAAAAGAAACTAAGAAAATAATCTCCTGTAGCCAGGCCTGGTGGTGCTAGCCTATCATCAAAGCTATTCAAGCAGCTGAGGAGGATTGTCACGTTCAAAGCCAGCCAGGGCTACAAGAAGAAACCCTCTCTCAATCAGTTAATTAATTGAAGCCCCAAAAGAGAGCTCTGGGGATAGTTTGGTGATGGAGCATTCGCTTGGAACCTTCAATGCCCAAGGTTCCATCACCAGTACATACACAAAACCAAAGTTACAAAAAGTCAAAGACCTGCAGGTGTGGCTCCACACTCTGTAATCCTGGCACTTGGATTTAGAGGCAGAAGGATTAGGAGTCCAAGGCCAGCCTGGGTTACACAGAACTCTGTCTAAAAAAAAAAAAGAGATCTAACTGTAAGAACTTAAATTATGCTCTGTGTGTGTGTGTGTGTGTGTGTGTGTGTGTGTGTGTGTGTGTGTGTTGCACGCCTTTAATCTCAGCACTTGAGAGGCAGAGTCAGGTGGGTATCTTTGAGTTCAAGGCCAGTGTGATGTGGGTTCCAGGCCGTTGAGGGCTACATACTTAGACACTGTATCAAAAAAATAAAAACAAAAATAATGTAAATTATGGAACTGGGCAGAAGGCTCAGCAGTTATGAACATTTGCTGCCTCCAGCAGACCTGAGCTTAACCTCAGCACCCACCCTGGATGACTTATAACTACCTGTAACTCCAGTTCCACACGATCCAACACCCTCTCTGGTCCCCACGGGCACTTAATTAATTAAAAGCATAAAACACTTAAAATATTAAAAGAAACTTTGTGCTGTTTGTTTAAATAAGATACGATATCCAAAGCACAAGGAACCAAGGCAGGGGTGGGGTGGGCAGCAGGACGGCCAGAAGTAACAGTGTTTGCCACCATGTCTGACAATTTGTGTGACTCCTGAGCCCCCCATGGTGGAAGGACAGAACTGACTCTCTGACCTCCATACACATACTTAAGAGCCTGAGGCAGGAGGATCACTCCAAGTTTGAAGTCAAGTTGGGCTACACAAGAGGACCTTGACTCAAAAAAAAAAATTAAAAATGGAATTATCAGTAGGTTCCACTTCTGGTACGAATCCTCCAAACTGCAAGCGGAGTGCTATGGTCTCGGTATGGTTTTAGTGCGTCACTGTGAACTATTAAGAGAGTAGAAATTTAATCCAACTGTGATGCCTGGGGGTAGGGGTGGGGTGACTGGCCTTACTTAAGGTCACCGGGTGGTCCTTACGGTTACCTCTATAGTTGAGTAAGAAGGAGAGACCAGAGGAGACACCCACACCTGGTCCCTGTGATGTCCTGTACTGACTCGGCGCTCTGCCAGCAAGGAGGCCTGCTGTGGGATGGTCTGTATGTCAAACATGTTGCTTATTGGTCAATAAATAAAGCACTGATTGGCCAGTGGTCAGGCAGGAAAAAGTATAGGCGGGACAAGGAGGAGAGAATTCTGGGAAGTAGAAGGCTAAAGAGACGCTGCCAGCCGCCACCATGACAAGCAGCATGTGAAGATGCCGGTAAGCCACAAGCCATGTGGCAAGGTATAGATTTATAGAAATGGATTAATTTAAGATATATGAACAGTTAGCAAGAAGCCTGCCACAGCCATACAGTTTGTAAGCAATATAAGTCTCTGTGTTTACTTGGTTGGGTCTGAGCGGCTGTGGGACTGGCGGGTGACAGAGATTTGTCCTGACTGTGGGCCAGGCAGGAAAACTCTAGCTACAGAGGCCATCACCAGGTTTAAGCCTTGAACCTTGGACCAGAGCTGGGAGCCAAAATAAACCTCTTTTCTTTATTAAGTTGCCCACCTCAGGTACTTCACGGTGCTAACTAAAAGTAGACTAATCACAGGGTCTGAAAGAGGCAGTTGTCCAAAACAGCATTATCTGCAGTCGCTAAAGTGGAGAAGCAACGCAACACTGATGGCTGGATAGTCAAACAACAAATACATACAGTAGAAATTAAGGGTTTTTTGTTTGTTTTTGTTTTGTTTCTGTTGTTTGTTGCTGTTTTAGTTTTTTCAGACAGGGTTTCTCTGTGTAGCCCTGGTGTCTTGGAACTCGCTCTGTAGCCCAGGCTGGCCTCGAACTCAGATCCGCCTGCCTCAGCCTCCCAAGTGCTGGGATTAAAGGCGTGTGCTACTGCCACCCAGCAGAAATCAAGTTTTAACACACAAACTTTCAGACATACTCAAACCATATCCAAGTCGCAGTAATCTGGACTGCCCTCTACAAATATAGTGATCCCCGCCCCCACCCCTCCCCAGCCACTGTCACAAAACAAAGTAAAAGCAGATCTGCACACTTCCAAATGTCCTCTCGAGGACAGAGTGGAGTCGAAGGCAGCACCTGCCCCAAGAAAGTCCACCTACATGGGGAGAGCTGTATGGGGAGTGGAACATTCTAGCAAGGAAAGTAGGCTCTCTCAACTCTCCAGCATCAGTGCCAGCTCAAGCTCGGGATGTTCTTGTCTGGCCACCACCTGATGCATGCCTCTTCTCCCTTCAGTCTCAAGCACCATTCCTGAGGGTGTCCTACCCCACTGCTCTCTCATCTCCTGACTTGATTTTACTGATGCTCCTGTCGACCTCTGGGACAGCAAACACACAATCGTTTTACAAGGATCTATGAGTGTCAGTCCTCCTTACACTAATAAAAATAATCTATCAAAATAAAACGAGTGAGGTGGAGAGGTGGTTCAATGGTTAAGGGAACTCACTGCTCTTGCAGAGGACCCAGGTTTGGTTCCCAGCACCCACACGATGGCTAACAACCACCTGTAACTCTAGTTCCAGGGGATCTGACATCCTTTTCTGATCTCCATTGGCTCCTGAACACACAAACACACACACACACACACACACACACACACACAGAGTAAATATGATAGGTAATATCTATTATGATGATAGATACATGTCTGATAAGCACATGACAAGATTCTCAATATCATTAATTAAATAAGGAAATGAAAATCAAACTACGCCGGGCGGCGGCGGCGCACGCCTTTAATCCCAGCACTCGGGAGGCAGAGCCAGGCAGATCTCTGTGAGTTCAAGGCCAGCCTGGTCCACAGAGCAAGATCCAGGACAGGCACCAAAACTACGCAGAGAAACCCTGTCTGGAAAAACCAAAAAAAGAAAATCAAACTACAATGAGATCACTTCACACTCAGCAAGTGGCTATAACCATAAAGACCTGGTGCCACAGGCCTTGTAACCCTAGCTACATGGAAGGCTGAGGCAGGAGGATCCCAGGTTCAAAGACTACCTGAGCCAAAGGATGAGACCCCATTTCCAAGGACCAACATAGAGGACCAGGACTACGGCTCACTTGAGAGAATGCTTGCCTAGCATGCGTGAAGCCCTAGGTTCAATCCTCAGCACCACTAAACCAGGTAGGATAGTGCACATCTGTAATCCCGTGACCCAAAGGTAGAGACAAGGGGATTAAAAGTTCAAAGTCGCCGGGCGTTGGTGGCGCACGCCTTTAATCCCAGCACTCGGGAGGCAGAGGCAGGTGGATCTCTGTGAGTTCGAGGCCAGCCTGGGCTACCAAGTGAGCTCCAGGAAAGGCGCAAAGCTACACAGAGAAACCCCGTCTCGAAAAAAAAAAAAAAAAAAAAAAGTTCAAAGTCATCCTGGGCTAGACCAGCATGGGCTACAAAGGAAACTTCCCAAACATACTGTATAATTAAAATAAATACCAAAAAGGTGTGTGTATGTGTGCATATGTGCTGAGGATGTACCTCAGTTAGTAGAGAGCCTGCCCAGCATTCACAAAGCCCTAGGTTCAATCACACAACACAGCTTGAACCAGGCTGTGGTGCGTGCTCATATCCTCAGCTCTCAGATGGTAGATGCAGGAAGGTCAGGACTGACAGCCGTCCTTGGCTACATAGAGGATTCAAAGCCAACCTGAGCTACAGGAGACCCTTTCTCAATAAAAGAACAAAAGAAATCAATACCAAGTATTGGTATGCATGAAGAGAAATGAGAACATCATATACTCCTGGAATTTTAAAATGTTACAGTTACTTTAGAAAAGATTAGAGCGGGTGGCGCACACCTTTAATCCCAGCACTCGGGAGGCAGAGGCAGGTGGATCTCTGTGAGTTCGAGGCCAGCCTGGTCTACAGAGTGAATTCCAAGACAAGCAGAGCTACACAGAGAAACCCTGTTGCAAAAAACAAAAACAAATAATTAAGAAAGGATGGTAGGAAGGAAAGAGAGAGGGAGGGAGGGGGAGAGAGGGGAGGGAGAGAGAGAGAGAGAGAGAGAGAGAGAGAGAGAGAGAGAGAGAGAGAGAGAGAACACGAAGAAAAGGAAGGAAGGAAGGAAGGAAGGAAGGAAGGAAGGAAGGAAGGAAGGAAGGAAGGAAGGAAGGAAGGAAGGAAGGAACAAACAGGTTAGGAATCCCTACCCCTAGCTGGGAACTACCAACAGTTGACAGCTTCTGAGAGGAGGGTCAGTTTTCTTTAAGGGTGTGGCACTTGGAACCAAACTCCAATGGGAGCATAAAGTGGATCAGTCACTACTATGTAACAGTAACAACAACAACAACAATGACCGCGAAGAGGACATAGGGTGGAGATGCTGCTCTTCTGGAGGACTGAGTTCAATTCCCAGAACCCACTTCAGGTAGCTCACAACTGCCTGTAACTTCAACTCCAGGGGTATCTTGATGCCTTTGGACTCTACAAGTGCTTACCCTATTTGCACACACCCACACACAAACATACCATTTAACTATAAAAACACTGGGGCTGGAGAGATGGCTAAGAGCACTGGCTGCTCTTTCAGAGGACCCAGGTTCAATTCCCCGCATCCACATGGCAGCTCACGACTGTAACTACAATTCCAAGGGATCTGGACTCTGTATGCACTGCATGTACACACTACACAGATATACATGCAGGCGAAACACCCATCCACATAAAATATAAATAAATAAACTTTAAAAATAGCTCTTTTCAAAAAGAGAGGTGGACTGGAGAGACGGCCAGCAGTTAAGAGCACTCGCGGCTCTTTGGTAGGTTGGTACCCAGCACCCGCACGGCTGCTCTCAACCATCTGTAACTCCAGCTCCAGGGGATCTCATGCTCTCTTTCGGCCTGGGCAGGCACCAGACATGCACATGATTATATATACATGCAGGCAAAACATCCATATATATAAAGACAAAGATTAATTTAAAATATAACGAAAGACATAAAGTTGGGAGGAAATGGGGAAAGGCACAGCACATGGAAGGAGTCGTGGGGAGACCTGGGGGTTAATATGATCAAAATACATTGTATACACGTATGAAAGTCTCAAAAAAATAAAGAAATTTTTTTTGTTAATTCATTTTTTATTTTATGTGTATTTTGTCTGAGTGTATGTCTGTGTAGACATATGCGTGCAGTGTCTGTAGAGTCCAGATACCCTGGAACTGGAGTTTCAGGCAGTTGTGAGCTGCTATGTGGGTGCTGGGAATTGAACCCGAGTCCACTGAAAGAGCAACCAGTGCTCTTAGCCACTGAGCCATGAAACTTTTTTTTTTTTAAAAGAAGAGAAAAATGTTTCTTCTCCAGAAGGAAAAGAGAAAACAGGTTAGCACTCCCTCAACATTAAATAAGCAATTCCACTCCTAGATATACAACCAAAAAAAAGAAAAAAGAAAAGAAAAGAAAAGAAAAAATCTCCGGGTGGTGGCGGCTCAGGCCTTTAATCCCAGCATTTGGGAGGCAGTGGCAGGCATGTTCACATCAAAGCCTGGGCACAGATGTTCACAGCAGCATTATTCACGGTTGCTAAAAAGTGGAAACCACTCAAAGGTCCATCAGCTTGGAAATGGACATATAAAATGTAGCAAAACCATATCATGAAAAGTATTCAGCCGTAAAAAGGAATGAACACAGATGAACTTGAGGACATTGTACTAAGAAAAAGAAATTCTTTGCAAAAGGCCAGAATTAAAGTCAGGCGATGGTGGCGCACGCCTTTGATCCCAGCACGTGGGAGGCAGGAGCAGAGGTAAGCAAATCTCAGTGAGTTCAAGGTCAGCCTGGTTGACAAAGCAAGTTCCAGGACAGCCAGGACTGGCATACAGAGACACCCTGTCTCGAAAAACCAAAAAAAAAAAAAAAAAAGAAGAAGAAGAAGAAGAAAATAAAAGCCAGAATTATTCCCAATTCCAGGATAGAGAAGCTCAGAGGCACTGTGCTGGTCACTGGCTGCCCAGACCTGGGGGGTGGAGAATTGTGGCACAGCACCAAGTGAGCTAAGGCAGGGAGATCAAGCTTGAGGCCAACATGAGCCACGTACTGAGTTCAAAGACAGCAGCTAATGTCCGTCTAGTGTATCCACGTCCAGGAGCGAGTCTAAGCACTCTGCACACTAATTAATTAATCCTCACGACAGCCTTATATAGTGACTTCTGTAGCACATCCATTTCACAGAGGAAGAAACTGACCAAACAGACCTGTGTAATTTATCTTATCCACGTGTAGTGCATTCCTGCTGAGCTCCTGGCCTGGCTCCAGACAGTAGCACCTAGCCCTACCCTTCCTTTGTTTAACCACACCTTTTGTTTGTTTGTTTGTTTTGTTTTTCAAGACTGGGGTTTCTCCGTATAGTTTTGGAGCCTGTCCTGGATCTCGCTCTGTAGACCAGGCTGGCCTCGAACTCACAGAGATCCACCTGGCTCTGCCTCCCGAGTGCTGGGATTAAAGGCGTGCGCCACCACTACCCTTAACCACACCTTTTGCTTGTTTCTCTTACTGCCCTATGTGAATCTTGTCTGAGAGTCAAGGATCAGAGAGTCCCCCAAGGAGCAAAGGCCTATGCAAAATGTGGTCCAGGAAACCCGGAAAACCAAGGTACCTGATAGATAAATCAAGTAATTTGAACTTGGCATTTGGTCTCTGGGAGCTCCTTTTAGGTTGCTTTGAAGGTATGGAAATTAACTGGCTAAACTGTAATAGAGAGAAAATAAAATTGGCCCTGGGCAAAGGGAAAGTGCTTCAGTCCTTCGAGGCTGGACCCCCCTGCAGTCATGAAAGGCTAGATTCATCCTTAAGATGCCTCTGAGTCTTCATTCCACGGACCCGCGTGAACCCACACACCCGTGATGGGACACACAACGACATCTACCAATGGGCATTAAATTGTTTTCATTTCATACTTTGTTCCAGTAAATGTCCTCATGCACAGAAGTCTATGAGCTTGTGATAATTAACAACAATTCTCTGAACAGAGGATCTCTGAATCTGCAGGCAGATATATTTAAAAACTGTGCAGGGTACCAAACACACCCCACCTGGAAGCGAGAAATAACAGCCCACCTTCTCCCCCATGGCAACAACGCTCATTAAAGCCTGCACATCGTTCTCAGTGTCTCCCTGTCCTGACTCTCGGTCCACAGAAACCTTCCACACTATGTATGCTTCGGGCACCTAGCATGTTCCCACAGGGCTGCTTGGGATCCCCTTGGAAATTCAGAACCTAGCCCACCTGCAAGTCTCTGCAGAGTCCCTGACACTAACAGATGTGGAAATAAAGGAGTGGATGAGCAGTATCGTGAGCAGGAAGAACCCAAACCACCTTTCATGAGGGGAGAAGGGCCTGCCCCACAACCCAGTGACCTCACTCACCTCAGCCTCGGCCAGACTAATCTGCCTCTCCAGATCCTCAGGGATCATTTTCCCTCTGAAAAAGAAAACCGGGTGAGTGGACTAAGTGCAGGTACTCCAGACCAGGAGAGGTCACCAGACACAGCTGGGTAAGGCAAAGAAGCAACACAGGGCCATGGTACACACTAACACCTCCTAGCACAGGCTGGGGATGCGAGTGGGCACCGGGAAGCGGGAGCGGCAAAATTCTGGAAGAAGAGTAGGCAGGAGAGGTGCACCAGGGATGAGGGCCTGAGGCCAGAGCATTTTCATAAGTAGGTAACACACTGTGCCAAGCTGGGTCAGGGCCATGTCGGCAGAAGGACCTTCACCTCTCATCAGCCTTGACCACTCGGACACTGTCAGTGCCAAGTCCCAGAAAAGCAGCTCCCTTGCTGATGGAGTAGTGGCACTGTGGAAGAATGCAGAGGGCAAGTTAGCATGACCTGAGCTGACTGGAGCTGCGGCCCAGGGGCTAAGGATGGGGAGGGCAGGGACTGGTAAAAGCTGTGTGAGCTGCAATTGATGGGACCTTGTGGCCAGGGCTTTCAAGTGTTCATGTGAAGGGATTGTGTTGGATCTGAGTTAAATAAAGACTCAGAGCTGTTGGGGCCTGAGACTGCATTTCTAATAACCTTCCAGGTGATGTCCATGCTGCTGGACCGTGAACTATCCTCAGAAGTGGAGCCTGTGTCTACTGCACTTGTCTTACCCACTTCCAAAAAGGCAAAAATGAGTATATGCACACATATTTGGCCTCCTTGGAAGGAAGCACACCCACTGGAGGGCAGGAAGAAGACTTGTAGGGTCTCTGCTGAGCTGGCTGAAGATTAGACTCAGGAGTCAGGGTTAGGCACATGACTCTTCCCTACCTCCTTTGATGTGAAGAGGGCCAAGGGTGGCAGTGCCCGGAGGCCTCTCTGCTTGCAGTCTGGGTAGCGCTGATAGCGGGCTAGGTTCATGGCATACATGTTCGAGATGGAACCACCTGTCACAGAGGGTGGGTGGTAGCAAGGTGGTGGGTCAGGACTTCAGTTTCCTTCCCCTTACCTTTCTACCCAGAACTGATCAAAGAAGCAGGCATCACATTAGCTCCCGAGCCATGAATTCCCAGGATTCACAAATAGCACAAGAACCAGAAGAGCCCCAGGATCAGAAGATACCCCTACACACCCTGAGCTGCCCACTAGGGTCACTTCTCCCATGATGGCCTCCAGAGCATTTCTGGCCAATGCCAGGATAAAGGGGACTGGGAAGCCTCTCCAAGGTCCAGCCCAGTGGAACCAGAGAGGAAACAGCCATCGCCCTCCATACTAGCTGCACAGAATAGTAGAAAGTAGAGGAGGTGGACCCTTTACAAAGACCCAAGAACAGCCCCCTTCTCACATACCAGGACAGAAGACCCCATCCCCAGAGTTCCAGCCCACCAGGGCACGGAGTTTCTTCAGCACCTCCTCTTCCATGAGTACAAACACAGGGGCAATCTCATATGTGTACCTGCCAGAGAACATCAGTGAGAAGGAAGGCTGAGGTGGAAGTACTGCCCAGCTAAGTCTTTAAACTAGGGGAGTCAGAGGGGGTGAGGGATCCCAAGAGAGAAATTGGTGGGTGTCAAAGAACCAGAGAGCTCACATGAGAAAACATGGGGTCACGAGGCATGAGGAGGCTGGACGACAGAACCCCAAAAGACAGGAGGGAGAACACTCTGTCAAGAGGTGTTTGTAGAAAACAGTGGCAAGGGGCAGAAACCATTCTCCTCTTCTACCCAGATGACTCTTCCCTAGCAAACCCAAGTCCTTTGTAGAAAGAGGACACTAGATGGCTCACTGGCTGGTGTTGAGGGTTTCTGTGATGATGCGGCCAGCCAGAGCATGGGGATCTAACCCTGAGAAGAGCTGGTTGAAGAACCGGGGGTGACCTGGAGAAGGGGGATCAGGCAGGGGTCTCAGGGTGGAGCTGGGTACTGGGGCCAGAAACCCCTCCCGCCAGGTTCCCAGGCACACCAGTCTTGACACTGTAGTGAATCACAGCCCGGCAGCGCTCCAGGATCCGCTCCCGAGACTCGCCCTGGCTCTGCAGCTCCAAATCCAGCAGCTGCTTCAGCTCTTCAGGCTCCTTCCATTCACAGACCTAGGAGGAGTGGCCAAGACGCAGGGATTTTAGACCATGGCTGAGATCCAGCCATAATGTAACAGATGCAAGGCATCACCAACTCCCAATAAAAATAGGTCAAGAATGCTTTCTTTCACAAGTGTACCCAAGCAAGGGGAAATGAAGGACGTAAGCGAGATCCAGAGCGCAGATCTAGAGGCACAAGAGGGACATGGGTAAACTCACTGGAGTCAAGTTTACAAGATGAGGGGAGGAGGAGGAGGAAGGAAAAAGTCCCACCTTCTCGGAGGCACTGGTCCCTTTCCGAATGGCCTCATCTACGACAATCCCAAACACATCCCGGAGCAAGGCCTCCATAGCCATGGCATCCCCATCCAGAGCAGTGAGTGGTTTTGAGGCAGCCATCAGGATGAAATCTGCAAGCAGAGTGGAACGGTTCCTCATTCAGCCTGTGTGCCCCACTGGACCCAACACGCAAGACTTTTTCTACTTGGTAAAGGGTCCAAGGTCCTGGCTAAGTACAGATGAGGGCAGGTGGTAGCATCCAAGGAGAAAGCCGTTGGCAGCAGGAAGGGAGGGAAAGGCAACCAATGCTAAGTAGGTGGGATCGGCGGCCACCGTCTACCTAGGGCAGAGACACAGCACTTACCTTTCTGCCCAGGTCTATGTTCAGATGAGCTGGTGACAAGGTACACCATGAACTTTTCAGAATAATAGGATCAAGACAGCGGAGAGAGTAGAGTAAAGCCAGAAGTCATGTGGCCGTGGCATAACTCTCATGACCCTTGCCCGGATGAGAACTTTTACAGATTTGGGACAGGGACAGCTGGCTAAGTGCCCTGAATAATCATTAGCTGACAGAAGAAGGGTGGGGGCATGAAGAGCAAGGCAAAAGCAGGTGGCGCATCTACCTCAGGGAGGGGATCATGAGTGGAGAAGGGATTCACACTGTTACTCTAGTCCAGGGAATGGGGGAAGGCTGGAGGAAGGCAAGGCAAACAGCCCAGGAAGGGCCTGAGATGTGAGAGTCAAACCATTCGACTTCTGAGACAGCAAAACTATTCTAGTTTCTCCTCTTAGTTTTTTCTTCTTCTTCCTCTGATAGGTTTCTCTGTGTAACCCTGGCTGTCCTGAAACTTGCTCTGTAGACCAGGCTGGCCTCAAACTCACAGAGATCCACCTGCCTCTGCCTCCTGAGTGCTGGAATTAAAGGTGTGCGCCACCACCAACCCCCAGCTAATTTTCTTTTTCTTCTTCTTTTTTAAGGTTGCATGTATCCCAGGCTGAACTCCAACTTGATATGTGGCCAACAATGATTTTGAACTCCTCATCTTCCTGCATCTACCTCTCAAGGGCTAGGATTATAGGAATGAGCCACACCATACCAGCTTATATCATCCTGGGACTCAGACCCAGGGCTTTGTACCTGCTAGGCAAGCACTGTACCAACTGAGCTACATTCATACCCTAGCCTCCCCCATCCCCCTTCTCTTTAGATGGAGACTTAGACATAGCCCAGGCTTTCCTTAAAACCAAACTCCTCCTGCTTCAGCCTCCAAGAACTGTGGTGAACAGGCCTATGCTGTCAAGCCTGCTCTGTCCTGGCTTTGTAAGTCCTCACAGGAGACCACACTGAGGAAGTACTGTGTCACAAGCATGCTCTCTTGCCATCCATGCTAGGAATGAGACAGCCCCTGCCCTGATGGAGGACACAGACCCGCATGCAATAATAGCGTAGGGCCTGATGGATCCTGACCCTAAGTGTTCTCAGAATTCAGAAAAGAAGTCCCAGGAGGCTGAAGTCCGGGGAGATCTGTGATAGAAGTGCGGCTGAGACTTGAGCTGGGCAGGAGAAATAGAGCAGGTAAACAGGAGGTGAGAAGCACTGGAATAGAAGGAAGACCATGAGCTAATATGGGGATGAGCAAGGCTGGTTGACTCAGGCAGGAACTGGCCAGCTGGGACGCAGGAGCAAAGGTGAGTATGTTACCGGCAAGCCTTAAGCATCAACCAGACCCAGGAATCTAATCTCACCCTGCAGAAAATGAAGTCACTACAGGACTCTGCAGCAAGTCTTACAATTAAATTGATGCTGACAGCTAGTTGTGCTGGTTCAAGTCTGCAGCCACAACTGGAAGCAGACGCAGGAGGATCATGGCAAGTCCCAGGCCAGTTAGCACCACATACCAAGACCCTGACTAGCAAAGACAAAAACAAAACAAGAGTTAGAATGGGAAAGATGAGCTAGGTGGTGGTGGTGCACACCTTTAATGCCAACACTCTGGAGACAGGGGCAGATGGATCTCTGTGAGTTCAAGGCCAGCCTGGTCTACAGAGCTAGTTCCAGGACAGCCAGGGATACACAGAGAAACCCTGTCTCAAAAAAAATTTTATATATATAATTATATATATGAAAATTGATGCTTTCAGCTGATGTGTGTGTGTAGGCCCACTACTACAATCCTAGTGCTTAGGAAGTTGAGGCAGGAGGATCACTCTGAGTTTGAGGCTAGCCAAAACTACATAGAAAGTCCTGTCTTTAAAAAAGGAAGAAAGAAAGGAAGGAAGCAAAGAGAGAAAAGAAAGGAAAAGAAAGAGAGAGAAAGAAAGAGCAAGTTGGGTGGTGGCGGTGGTGGCCTACGCCTTTAATCCCAGCACTCGGGAGGCAGAGGTGCCAGTCTAGTCTACAGATGGAGTTCCAGGACAGCCAGAGCTGTTACACAGAGAAACTTCTCAAAAAACAAGACAGAGAGAGAGAGAGAAGGGGGGGGGGGAGGAAATATGAATGAATAAATGAATGAATGAATGAATGAATGAATGAATATAAAACTAATGCTCAAGAAGCCAGTTTTTGGCAGCAGGATGCAAGGAGAATTGATAGGCAAGGAGCAGACTACACCAGGTTTGGTCATTCTCTGGGTTACACTGCTTCTGACAAAGTCTCTGTTGAAGGAAATGGAAGACTCAAAAGATGACCGTGGAGTTCTGTACTTGGGTGACTGGAAAAGTTATAACCCCAGGACAAATGTGAAGGCAAGAGGAAGAAACCGGAATGAAAGTGAAGGAGAGACTTCCTGCAAGTGTCCATCCAAGGAAGCCTTCCTGAGACAGAGATCTGCCCTCGGGGAAGGCCCAGCTAGAGCTCCAGGGAGCTGAATCTTTGTAATGTTCAGAGGACAGTTGAGGGACAGCGCCAACACTGAGGTTTGAGGAGCCCCAGGAGAGCGCAAACGAGTCTGAACACAGCCACTTTCCTGAGTGCGACTGCTCAGGCGTAATCCACTGTCAGCATTCACTGGGCCTCATGCTAGCATTCACTGAGACACTCAGACATTTTATGAGGGCACTGGGTCTGGGGAAGTGAGAGCACTAGCCGGGACGTGAGATGGGGGGTCAGCTCTTCAACACCACTCTGCCAGCTCCCCCACCCCAACAGTGGCTAACACGGAGTACAAAGGTCAAAAGACTAATTAAACAGGCAAACGGGGATAGGGTAGAGATCAGAGCTTGCCTACCACATATAAGACCCTGGGCTCCATCCCCAGCACTACAAAAACAAACAAGATATGGGTGATCTCATATTAGTATGCACAGAACTTCCTCACTGTTCTTTAATATAACAGCTTTATGGAGATACATTTTACATACCACAGAACACATCCCTTTATCCAGGGGTTTTAGTATAGCCACAGACTTGAGCAAGCACCACCACTGCCAACTCTAGAACCTTTTCCTCATCCCAGGGATAAACTCATTGGCAGTCACTGGTTCCTCCCACCCAAACCTCTGGCAACCACAAATCCACCTGCCGTCTCTACAGATTTGCCATGCTGTGCACGTCCCTTCCTCTCCCCCCGTGTCCCCCCCCCCCACAAGACAGGGTTTCTCTGTGTAGTTTTGGTGCCTGTCCTGGATCTCGCTCTGTAGACCAGGCTGGCCTCGAACTCACAGAGATCCACCTGGCTCTGCCTCCTGAAGGGGCGTGCGCCGCCACCACCTGGCCTGTGCAGGTCTCTTAAAAAGCAGCATACACTACGTGAGGTTTTGTAACTGGCTTATTTTACTTGGCACATTGTTTTAAAGACCGTAGCATGAGGCAGTATTTCACTCCTTTTCATGACTGACTCATACTCTTTGCAGGTACATTATGTACTTCACTTGGCCATTTGTAAGTTCCTAAATATTTCGATCATTTTTGCCATTTGGCTATGATGAATAATGCTGCTATGAACATTTGTGTACAAGTTTTTGTGTGGGCATGTGTTTTCAATTCCCAAGGACACACCTGGCCTATGTCCTCAGACTCACATGCTGAGTCACATGCTAACTCTATGTTTAACCTTTTGAGGAATTGCCAAATTGTTTTCCAAAATAGTTGCCCTTTTACAGTTCCCACCAATAACCTATGAGGACATCAGTCTGTCCACCTTTGCAGAGACTTGTCACCATCTGTCTTCTTTACCATAACCAGCTGCATGTTTGGTAAGGTCAACATTCATAAAACTTGTACCAATGTACGAAAATGTGGACCAGCAAGATGGCTCAGTAAGTTAAAGGTGCTTGCCACCGAGCCTGACCACCTGAATTTGATCCGTGGACCCCACATGATACGTGTAGAGAACTGACTCTTGTAGAGAAGCTGTCCTTCGACCTCTATACACACATGCGTGTGCATGCGCGCACACACACACACACACACACACACACGATAAATAAGTAAACATAATTTTAAAAAATGCCATTGGGACCAGTGAGATGGCTAAAGGTGCTTGTTAGCAAGCCTGATGATCTGCATTTGATCCCAGGAATCCAAATGGTAGAAGGAAAGATCGATTTGCAGAAGTTGTTCTCTGAGCAAACAAACGTAATTAGGAATTACATTGTTTAAAATGTCTTAGTAAATGTCCAGGCCCTTAGCTTCAGCAAGACAGAGTGACATACAACTTCTGAAACTGAGGAATAAAAACTTTTGAAATTGAGGTGTGTAGTATTTTACTGCAGTAATTTACTACTGTGAGGCTCTGACTTGACTCCCAGCACAACACACACACACACACACACACACATACAATAAATAAATAAAATAAACAGACAGCTCAGTACAGTTTTATATAAGTAGATTAGTCAGTTTTTTTAAAGTTTTTATTTATTTTTTTTTTTATGCGCGTTGGTGTGAAGGTGTCAGATCCCCTGGAACTGGAGTTACAGATGGTTGTGAGCTGTCATGTGGGTGCTAGAAATTGAACCCAGGTCCTCTGGAAGAGCAGACAGTGCTCTTAACCACTGGACTGTCTCTCCAGCCCCGCGTTGGTCAGCTTTTATGAAGCATTGGCACATGTCAGAGTCCACTGCCCTGTGCTCGCACAACTACAGATGGCCTTCCGTTTGTCTGTCTGTTTTAGAAAACAGGGTTCTGCTGTGTGTCCCTGTCGGGCCCAGCACTCATGAGTTGAAGTAATCCTCCTGTCTCAGCCTTGTGAGCACTGGGACTTTAGGTGCATATTCCTGTGTTCACCTTTGTTTTGCTCCATTTTTGCAGTGCTGGGACAGAACACAGGGACTAGGGTTCACTTATTCCTAGCACCACGTTGACAGGGATGACAGTTGCAGGAGATCAGTACCCTCTCTGGCCTCCTCAGGCACTGCACGCATGTGCTGCACATATACACACGCAGGCAAAACAACCATACACAGAAAATTAATTTTTTTAAGAGAGCACACAAAAATGATGCACCCTTCAACCTGTATGCTCAGCACTCAGCGAGCCCTCATCTATCTCTTACAAAGTCCAGGGCCCCCAAACTGTGGAATGGTACCACCCACCATTCCTGTTATCAATTAACAATCAAGGTAATACCTCACAGACATGTCCACAGACCAATATGATTTACACAATTCCTCAGAGGAGATTCAGGTATTCTAGGTTATATCAGGTTGACAAACGCAATCATCACAACAGTGCCCCCGAATTAAATATATATAATAATCTCATCTTACTTATACCATTAAAATAAAAGTTACTTTAAAACTAGAAAAGATTGGGCCAGGCGTGGTGGCGCACACCTTTAATCCCAGCACTCAGGAGGCAGAGGCAGGCGGACCTCTGTGAGTTCGAGGCCAGCCTGGTCTACCAAGTGAGTTCCAGGATAGGCTCCAAAGCTACACAGAGAAAACCTGATTTGAAAAACCATTAAAAAAAAAAAACTAGAAAAGATTGAGAAGGGGTTAAGTGTGGTAGTGCACACCTTTACAGATCTCTGTGAGTTCAAGGCCAGACTGGGTTGCATAGTGAGACAATGTCACCAAAATAAATAAATAAATAAATAAATAAATAAATAAATAAATAAATAAATAAATAAATAA